>JXSR01S053335.1:0-25199 GCA_000969725.1 Ophiothrix spiculata
TATCTGAATGTACTACAAAGCTAGAATCCTAGACTGGACTGTCTGGGAGTCTTTCTTCAGTCTGTGCTGTCTGGAGAGTACAAAAAAGTCTACCATACATTGCCGAAAAAATTAATTAATATTGTATATGGCTATGATGAATGTAGAGAATAAATTTCGGTTAGCCAAAGCATGACCAACACCAACTTTAGCATGTCTGTGCTGTTATTTGTTTCCAGGAGACAATTGTTACACTTCATAAATCAAGGATGGTTTTGAAGGGTTACCTTTTTTATGCTGAATCACAAGATTGTGTCATCAAACTTCGGACAACTTAGATGAAGCTAAAAAATTCTGACAAATACTGTAAAGATACTTTATGAATTTCCACAAAATAAATGTTTTTCTCTAGTTATCTATCATTACAAATTAGAAAAAAAAACCAATAAAATAATACCATTTAGAAAAATGTCTTCTAAGTTCTATCATCAATTCAAACCTTTAAAAAATTGAATAAATGAACATATTGATTTTAAAAGTAGATTCTGACTGTTTGGCACTAAATACCCCCATTTCCCTAAGTTTCTCTTGGGATTCGTGCAGTATTTATATCTGATTTTATTCTCCTTAAAATGGGAATTAATTTACTATTCAGTTATATATTACCATTACTTTCAAGAACGTATGGGATTAAATGTAACCCAGATTCATGTTAAATGCTACATTACGCGTCAAATTCAAACATTTCATGTATAGTAATTTGAAAGTTTTAATCAGTATGATGAATAACTTGTTACACAGACAATATCGTATAACTGTTGCCTTTTAAATAATAAATGACTTACAAGCGGTGCCTGCAATCGAGTTGTTTACTGTGCTTTATGATTAAGATGTTAATTTTTTATGGATAGTTACATCTTTTGAGGATCACGTTCCACAGTTTTGTGTTTTCTAGACATGAAACTACTTGACTAGAGTGAAAAAATTGTGCTGTCTAGGAAATCTGAAAAAAATTCTAAATACTTTATATGTTCATAATTTCATGAGATATTTGATACTGAATATTTTGTAAGCTATAACGTTTTGACAGATTATTTGAATCACAAATGATACTTCATGTAAATGTAGAAATGTAGAAATAATATTATTGTATCAATACATTTCTACATTTCTTCATGTAAATGTAATTGGTAAAGTCTTATTCCTTAAATAATAAAACCTTTTGACTTTTTTGAAGCAAAAATCTGCTTTATTATTTGACTATACAAGCAGGTTTTTCAGTCACACATTTGTTATTGGTACATGAGAGGCATCTCCCAAACAGAAATTGTGAAGGTTTTTCTATACGTGCATGAATGAGCACATGTTTTAATTCAAAAATGTCACAAACTTTTCCAAAATATTACACACGTTGCCACACATTACATACACTTTTTTCAGGGTTTTAGCAATTAACTTAATTTTTTAAACACCTAAATGTATTGACTCCAACAGTGAGCACTATTATCAACAACAATCTTGTGAATAGAATGCCTATGCTAAAGCTATTTAAAAGTGAAATTTTTCACTTTTTTGATGCAAACAACAACACTTTGCTTAACATTTCAACAATGAATTGTGATACTGGTGCATATATTTTACCTTTGCTTGTGTAAGATTTCAACAATTTATTGTATTTCCTGTTTTAACATTCAAACTTTAACATTTCAACTCCAACTATAAATTGTGATTCTGTTGCTAACATTTAACCTATGCTTGTGTAACATTTTTACTATGTATTGTAATCCTGGTGCTGACATTTGACCTTTGTGTAACATTTCTACAATGTATTGTAATTCTGGTACTGACATTTGACCTTTGTGTAACATTTCTACAATGTATTGTAATTCTGGTGCTGACATTCGACCTTTGTGTAACATTTCTACAATGTATTGTAATTCTGGTGCTGACATTTGACCTTTGTGTAACATTTCTACAATGTATTGTAATTCTGGTGCTGACATTCGACCTTTGTGTAACATTTCTACAATGTATTGTAATTCTGGTGCTGACATTTGACCTTTGTGTAACATTTCTACTATGTATTGTAATTCTGGTGCTGACATGTGACCTTTGTGTAACATTTCTACTATGTATTGTAATTCTGGTGCTGACATTTGACCTTAATGTAACATTTCTACAATGTATTGTAATTCTGGTGCTGACATTTGACCTTTATGTAACATTTCTACAATGCATTGTAATTCTGGTGCTGACATTTGACCTTTGTGTAACATTTCTACAATGCATTGTAATTCTGGTGCTGACATTTGACCTTTGTGTAACATTTCTACAATTTATTGTAATTCTGGTGCTGACATTTGACCTTTGTGTAACATTTCTACAATGTATTGTAATTCTGGTGCTGACATTCGACCTTTGTGTAACATTTCTACAATTTATTGTAATTCTGGTGCTGACATTTGACCTTTGCTTGTGTAACATTTCTACAATGTATTGTAATTCTGGTGCTGACATTTGACCTTTGCTTGTGTAACATTTGTACAATGTATTGTAATTCTGGTGCTGACATTCGACCTTTGTGTAACATTTCTACAATGTATTGTAATTCTGGTTCTGACATTTGACCTTTGCTTGTGTTACATTTCTACAATGAATTGTTATCCTGTTGCTAACATTTGACCCTTGCTTGTGTGACAATTGTCATTTACATGTAGAATTGTGTATCTTGTGCTGACCTTTGACATTTGCTTATGTAACATATGAACTTTGACATTCGACCACTGCTTATGTACCATTGCTACAATAAGTTGTTTGTATACCTAGTGATGACTTTTGACCTTTGCTAGGGAAGCTGGTTAATGCATCAGCACTTCGCTCTGCAAAAGGGAACACAGCACTTCTGCAAAAGGGAACATCAGATTCATCCAGTGCTGTATGTGCATTTTGTTTTCATTGCATTCTCGCTTCTGCAGGTTTTTCTCTAGGCATCAGCCTAAGAATTCTTCCTTTTTTACCCCAGCTTGGGTACCATTTCTAGAAATAAATCGTAATCTGATGCTAAAATTTGACCTTTGCTTGGGTAACAATTCAAGATGAATCCTGATTCTGGTGCTGACATCTGACTTTCTTTCTACTGCAAATTATGATTCTTGTGATGATGTTTGGTCACGTACATGCACACATCACTTCTTAACTTTTTGAGCACAATTTCAATCATATCAAATTTCAACTTTGTTAATTTTAAATTTCTATTGTATCCTATGGCAGCCCTTGAAAACCTTATTTGTTAAATGCATACTTGTCAAAAATCCATCTAGTGATTCCCATAGCATGGTAAATAAATGATTTTGTATATACTGGGTGACAAGGTGTATTTCTCTGTATTGCCGACTCAAATTTCAATTATTTTCATGAGGGTTAACTTTGGATTCTCTTGTGTGCTTGATGTATATGTGATGCTATCACCAAACTTTGGAATTGCTATATGTTCAGTCAGATCAAGGAATTGTTAGATAATATCAATATGTGACGCGTTACATCAAAAGGTACAAGTTGTCGGCAAGGCCGATTTTGAGCTACGGCCGCCTGAAGTTGAAAATGAGTGAAAAATGGTCGGGAGGTCGATCTTTAGATATCGTAAAAAATGAGGTCCTTGAAGTATATATTTTCAATGAATGAACTTTGTTTTTGAAAAAAAACATTCTTAATGTGAAAAAAATGTGTTGTTTGTGACCAAGTCAGATCCAGTTTTCGCTGAAAATGTCCATGGGACCGTCACTTGAGTACAAAATATGACCAATTTGCATGGCAAATATCAGCGCATTCCGATTATTCTCCCTGGCAAATTTGGTATCGCCGTCTTTGTTGCAGTCTATATAGTATATGTGCCAAATTTGGTGTCAATCGGGCAAGTAAAAGTGCTGGTTGCTATGGAGTTTTGAATGGTTCCTTTGAAAACCAGCAATATCTTGAGTTTAAAATTTTCATGATTTTCAAACATGTTTTTCTCAGAAGTGTGCTTTTTAAATCCGTCAATGTTGTCATTCTTTAATTTGTCATAGCTCGGTCAACGAATGGCCGATGCCTTTAATGTTGGTATCATTTTAAAGCTGATGAAACAGGCTTCCCAGTGATACCAAAATCTCAATTTTGATTTTTGGACCCAACATGTATCTTTTGATGTAACGCGTCACATATGATGAAAAGTTTCAATAGTTTCTTTTTTAAATTGCTCGTTTTATGGCTCAGATGTGACTGCTACTACATGATTAAACTTTGAGGAATATTTTTGTTATCATCATCGTTATATACATGAAGATTGTGATACTTAAGGTTAGGGTCGACCTTCAAATGGCATAAACCGTTTTTGTACTCTAACTTTCAAACTAATTGTATAAACTATATAAAAGTATACATTTTTAGGAGCAGATTTTTATCCTGAACTTGATGATGATATCAGTTTTTGACCAACAAATGTCATTTTGGGCAAAAAATTTCAAAAATTATATTTTTGCCCCAAAATTTCTTGAAAGCATAACTAAAATTTGCATCCATGAAATTTTGAACTTTCATTGCTTTTTGGAATTTAGAAACAAATGTCTAGGAAAGGTTTTCTCAAATTTTTGATTTTTATCTTAGTTTAAAAAAAAAAATGCCAAAAATAGGTCAAAAATGTAAAAAATCCCATCGCTGCCACCAAAATGGCAATTTTCGGCTTATTTGTGTCAATTTTTCAAAAAATAAGACAAAATTTGAAAATCTGAGAAAACCTTTCCTAGACATTTGTTTCTAAATTCCAAAAAGCAAAAAAGTTCAAAATTTCAAGAATGCAAATTTTAGTTAGGCTTTCCAGATATTTTTGGGGCAAAACAAATACGGTTTTTAGCACGTTTTGCCAAAATCGACATTTTTGGTCAAAAACAGATATCACCAATATGTTCTGGGTAAAATTCCGCTTCTACAAAATGTATACTTTTATATGGTTTATGCAAGAAGTTTGAGAGTTAGAGTACAAAAACAGTTCATGCTAGTTGAAGGTCTACCCCAGCGTTAATTGCTCTGAACTAGTGTTTTTGCTAAAGCCATCATTGACACAGGAGCCGGGAAAGTTGGTGCAACAGGTTTTTGACAATTTTTGACAAAGATGTATTTTTTTGTTGCTCATTTAGCCAATTTGTGCCTCAGCTAGTGATTTTGCGCAAGGATCTCGCAAATTTTGTCAAAAACCTGCTTTGAGCATATATATGTATCTTATTCTTCCATTTCCGTGAATTTCAATTTTGTCATTGTTATCTTCATTTTCACTTAATTGCTTCAGGAAATTTTGCTTATCCCTGTTTCTGACAAATAATTAGATAAAATAATTAAATTACTGACACAGGGTCTAAAGCTAAATATAATTGAACAAAATTCATGCAAAATTGATGTGTCAGTAAAAATTCTTAAATATGAATTATAATGTATTTTAATATATGGACTCATTTTTTAAGGTGGGACCCAATAAAAGGTGGTTTTCTATCTAAAATATATGTTCTTTTTTAGTATATTTTCACTATGGGAACCAAAATAGACTTGATTGGGGGCTCAATTGAAAGCTAGATTAATGGTTTTTCATTTCCAGAAGAATAGAAAAATAAATAATTTAATCAGTAATTGCTAAGGCTCGATAAACATAATTAGCCAGGGGTGATGGAGGAGGAAGAGGAGGAGGAATTGGTATCAAAGAGGGGGTAGAGGAGGATTTAAGGGCAAAGAAGTGGTAAAAGAGGACGTTTTAGTTCAAGAAGATGATAGAGGGGATGGTAATGAGGTCTTGGGCGTGGGGTTGAAAGTTGAAATTAATTATATCAATTGTTAACAAGATGAGGGTTTTGTATATTCATTTCATTTCATGTTTATTAAAATTGCACTTGGTGGTCCTAAGACCAAATTACATACAATTTACAAAATATAATACAAGTATAAAATAATAATAAAACAATTGATTGCACAGAATAAAATAAACCAGACATATAAATATTTCAAAAACATAATTACACACTCAAAAAGGAATACTAAAAATTCAGTAAAAAAAGAGCATTTTAAAATGGAAAACTTTGTAAAAGGAGGAAAGCAGGATAATCCTTGGCACTATCTATTGAGTAAGTTTATGTAGTAGGGGATGGCGCTGTCTTGAAACCTACTCGTTCTTGCTCGGAGGTTTGAGATCTTGTTTGCTGTTCGCAGATTCCTCCCAATATCGGTATTACTGCCCTAGCACGACTAAAGGACGTAAGTGACATGTTTTACGAAATGCCGTTTTATTCAGTATCGTAGTGGTTATGTAACTTCCCCAGTAACTGGTTTACGCACATTCCTTGACATCGGTGTATGCTATACTTTTATATGGTGATCAGTTCGATCATGGTTCAAAATCAGAAAGCGTGAACTAGTTGTTAGAGTGATAATCGGATTACACGTAACACTTCGAGACTGAATTTACCGGTAACAACTGGTAGCGCTATCATTTTCTACTCCAAAGAATTCAAATGAGCCAATTGAATACAATGGCATGCTCTGCCGCACATATAACAGGGTACTCAACAACGGAATAAAGCTCATTATCCTCATTTGCATTCTTATGACCGGACTTATGTCTGGTCTTCATCGGGTATAAATGCGTCGGATATAAGTCGCGCTATACCCGATAGAGTTAAATCCGACTATTGTTCTCACTGCAAATTTATGTCCAAAGCTAATACTGACACAACTTCTGACCGGTCACAAGCAACTTATTTTCGACCGCCTGAACGTGGCTGAAGTTTCCAACATGAATTTTTTTGATTTTCTGGTGACCTAACTGACTCCTACTTTTGTTTGGCGGAAATTATAAAACAGCATTTCGTAAAAAATGACACTTACTTCCTTTTGTCATGCTAGGACAGTAATACCGATACAAGTTATGACCGGTCATAAGCAACTTAAGTCCGACCGTCTGAACGCGGCTTTAGAAGAAGTTTAGTAATTTGGTCACGCAATAACTTGCGATTCATACAGTTGGCCTCTGCTACCTGTGTACAGGTGCAAGAATTTATTAAAATGGCAGTAATTTGTTGTATATGTGGCAAGTCGTTTTCAAGGACTGACAATAAGTGCTCTGTCTGTGGCAAGGAGTTTCAGCATCAGTTCAACGTAGAGAGACATAAAACAATACACAAGACAGATCCTAAATTGGTTTGTGAAATTTGTGGTGCACTGTTTGCACAGATATGTACTCTTGTAAGGCATATTAACAGCCTACATCATGATCAATCTCACAAATGCAAAGATTGTTGGAAATCCTTCCTACGGAAGTTTTCTCTGACACGGCATTCACTTTTGCACAAAGACGGAACTGTGTTTACTTGCAAGTACAAATTTATTCATTTGTTACACCCTGTATATTTAAAACAATCAATTTATTCAATCTAAAAATTACTCAAATAAAAAAATTGAGATCCGTTTTTGTTTCATCAGGTGAGGCAATGTTAAATACAGTGCTTATTTGTTAAATTTTATGCACAGGACACACTTTACTGAATATAAACAAGACAAGCTGAAAATAATCTCTAAATTTGTAACACCCTGTATAATATATGCAACGTTGATTATGAACTTTTTTCTGGTATGTATGGATGGGCAATAGCCTAAACTATATGTTCAACACATTGACTTTTCATATACATATCTTACTTTTTGTCTGGATGTCAAACAATTAACGATCATTTTGATGATGTTTTTGTTTTTCTCACCCTGTATAACACTTAGCCACCCTGTACGCTTGACTTGATATTCACATTTTGAAATTGCTGACACAATAAGCTTTCAGGATATATATACTTATGCACTTCATATCCTTATTTTTGGAAATCCGGAGGATTTTATATCAGAAGAGGCTATATTTCACTAAAACACACATGTAACACGATTGGGTCCCAACTTAAAAAATTTTACCATATAGACTTTTAGTTTATTGTCTCTAAAAATACATGCAGACTGTTTAAAGTTCAGCATCATCCCCAAACTTACAAGGATTTTGAGATTTTTGCATCATTTGAAGTATTAGTGGTAATTATGACAGCATGCAAAGTTTCATTGTCAAATTCAAACCCTATATATATCAAGATATTTAGATATTCTTTTATTTTTTAATTATTGTTGTCGACAACAATAAATACTATGTTGAATTTTTTGAATTGGAATTTTCAGGAGATCAAATGCAAACCCCAAATTTCTTTTGATTTATCTGCAATCTATGATGGGAAAAATATGGTTTACATGCAAATCTTTGGCTCTCTCTTGATATATAGTATCAATAAATACATTTAGAAAATAGCCTCATACCCAAGATCAACAAATAATATATATTCAAATTTTTGACTTTTCTGATGGTTTTGATCAAATTTTTTCCAATATTTTGTTATTGACTGTAATTTTCTTACATATGAAGTGTAAATCATCCACAAATAAAATTTTGAAATTGTTTCCATAATCACAAAATATATACAAGCACATGCCAAATAAAGTACTGATGCTGTTGTTACTGGGTGTGCTTGAACTTGATGCCTGTCAATCAATTCAATCAATATGAATTCAATGATATTTCGCTTGATCGTCCCGGTCAATAGTATTGTTCAGCGATATTGCAATAGCAAATTATTGCAGCATGGAAATACAATTTTACCATACTGGCATACACCTGTTGTCTCATAGGATATTCACTCTATATGTAACATGATAGCTGTCCCATCTGTCATTAGTCAGCATTTGGTCAGAAGGGGTATCAAAAATATTTGTACGGATGCTCAAACAAAACATCCAATTCTGGGCAAATTAGGTGCTTTTTAGCTAATTTTTTCAAAATACATGTTTTAGCTTCTCATTTATGGAATGATACTGTTGACATAGAAACTCGCTCCAACTTTAAATAATTTTCTATTTTTTGCATTTCTTGAATACTTGAATAATCTTGAATAATCCAAACCTGAACAGTTCAGAGAAAAATTAAAGTATGGTTAGCTGGTTTGAACTTTAAATTCTCTAACTCAGAAGTCAGAAGGTGGTTTTCAATTTATTTGAAGACATGGACCAGAAAGCTCGCAACTCAATCCAATGTCTAAAGGTCAGATTCCTTTTATCTGTTTGCGGTGCGGTTGCGGTGCATTTTGCACTGTAAGGCACACGATTGAATGGAGGTGAATGGTATCAGGTTGAAGCTTTATATTTGACAACTACCAGTACCCTTACAGTGCAAAACGCACCAAAACCGCACCGCAAACAGATAAAAGGAATCTGAACTAAACAGTTTCAAGCTTTTCTGTGGGTAGCATTTGGTTGCTCTTTTCTGTACCTGATCTAAGATGAATTGAGACTTGAGTGGGATTTTGAGAGATTCAGCGGTGTTAGGGTTAATCGATAGCTGTATTAAATATAGCTTATAATTGTGGTATTTTAGGAAAGCTCACCTGCTGGGAATGGTTGAAGATGAGTATATAAATTTGTCTTAACATTTCTTAAAATATTAATGGCTATTTTAGGTACATTTAAAGATGAAGCACCTGTTTTAACATAGGTCAGGAATAAACTAATTTCAACCCTAAGGGCCAGTACAGACTTTTTGGCACAGGGAATATGCAATGCAACAACTATTCATGTTAGAAGGGGCATTGAACAAATTCAGCTTCATCCCCAAACTTTTCCCCAAGCATTTTGAGATTTTTGCATCATTTTAAGTATTAGCGGTAATAATGACAGCATGCAGAGTTTCATTGTCAGGGTTACATATGAGACCCAAAAGGAACACCCAATTTTTTTCGTAACTTTTAAAAATCGACAAGCAAAAAAAAAAGCCCACAGACCACTTATAACGATCTCATTTTCAATTTCTCAACAAACTGTAGGGTGTACACGGTCTGTAATACACATTAGCAGGACACTGTGGTACATTTTTTCTCAAAGCAGGAGATAGTGGGAGATTTTTTATGCAAAGCGGGAGAAATGGCTACCCGATCGGGAAATCAGAAGGACTACCTGAAATCGGGAGACTCCCACCTAAAATCGGGAGACTTGACAGGTATGCAACTGCATCGAATAGAATTTCTATCATGAAATAGTTGTTATTACATAGATATGCATGACATTTTATTGAATAACAAATAAATCTTGCATAACAAGGTTCAAGGTTTTATTTCCCATAAGACATACAATATCAAAATATCTTTGAACATAGGTTTCCAAAAAAGAGTCTTACGGAGGAGTAGACCAGAAGGCCAATAAGGCCAGAAATTAGTCTACCCCTAACATTGTCATAGAATATTCTATATGAAAATAAAGTCTGAACCAAGCCTACTAAAAAATACTATTGTATAAAATTGAAAATTAAACGTGACAGACGGGAGATATATGTCAGATAAATTGCTGCCAGACAGCACCTGCCCAGTTTGACACTTGTGGTTAAACTAAATGGAAAAGAACAACGGAATTGAAGATGAAAACGGAAATTAACGGAAAACCCAATTTTTACATGTAAAAATAAAATTGAATGAGTTTTTTGACAATTAAACAATGTAAAACAAAACAAAGCAACAAATAAAATCGTATATTTTAAATCTTGACTGAAATTTATGTGAGAGTGAAAATAATCCACATAGCCCCTGTTACAATCGCTATTTTAGCTTATTTTGTATGGCTCATGCTACCTAGACAGCTGATTGACATGAAAATGTACATGATAGTTTTATCACGGAAAAGAACATGGAATTCAACTTTAAGAATGCGGAACATTTGCCAGCTTAGGTTAAACGAGGCAAACTAGGCATTTTCATATAGGAATTTCTAAGGAGAAACAACCAAGGGTTAAGGTTAGTAGGGTTTTTCAGTTAAATTCTAGTTATGGTCAAATATCAATTGGTAGATTTTAACGGGTTCGCCGTTGGACAAGTTTTGAACTGTCAAGCTTTGTCAGAAGTAACTCTGACTTCTTCAGGACAAATATTATTATTAAGACATGTTGACCGTCACTTCCCACTGATGACTCGCATGAGCCATTCACTGAAGGCTGCTCCTTGCCAACAGTGTTAAAAGCAGATCACCTCTTTGAGATTGTGGTGGCTCTGAAAAGAGCCTTTCTGAAGGCTGCCCCTTGCCAACAGATTCACACAAAAGTAGGTTGCCCCTAACCTCTAATGTGTTGTTCTAAAAAGAGTCTTCCTGAAGGCTGAAGCTTGCCAACAGTTGTTTGCACAAAAGTAGGTTGCCCCTATAATACCTCTAATGTGTGTACAAATGATAGGCTGCCCCTTCCAACCGAATAGATTGCTACCTTATCAAGAAGTTACAGTTCAAAACTTGTCCGACGACGAACCTGTTAAAATCTACCAATTGTTATGAATTCCCGTTGTAAAAGCCTTTCTCAATAGAAAAAAATGGTCAAATATATTTAAATTGGCTATCCAGTGTATCATAAATGTGATAAAAAACATCAAGTGACCACATGTTTTATCAGATAGGAGCAAAATATGGAGATCATTCCTTCTTCATTTTTAGTAATTGGCACTGCAAACTATTTGTCCTAACATCTTCCAGCCAGCTCACGTTTGTCAGGATCCATTAAAACACTTATCCTAAAGGCCATTTGTGCAAATATACAATTCATCCTTTTAACATAGAAACATTTAGCTTGCCCGTAGACGTGCGTGTCTGCAACAATCTGTTTGGTTGCGTAATTCTCTTTTACCTTATGTGTCAGTTTTGTTGGGAGGGGATACATCATGTATCAAGGTTGGGTCTGGATCTCATAATCTTATAAAGGGTCAAGTAATTGGCAACAAAGTTCTATACTATTAGGCAAAAACAAACTTTTTTCTGAGGTTCCTGCGTATACATAAAAATTCACATTTTACCACATTTTTTTTTTTTGGTTTTCAAGAGATTTTTTGTTTTTAATTATTACTTTGAGTGAAAAAAAATGAAGAAAATTCAGCTGTGAAATGACAGAAAAAATTATTTAAAAATGCAGTAAAAATATTTTCCACGAAGCATATAGCCTTTTTCCACTAAAACAAAACAAAACTGCATAGCTCTTTGGTTTCGGGCCAAAGGAACCTGAGACAAAGTACTTTTTTGCCTTAGTGTTAGTTGTGATCTGCCACAAAGTATTCTTTCTGTGGCGATTTTCTGAAGAGAGTACATTTTAGGTGTGTAACGCTGTTTTTCCCCACCCAGGTTATTGCAATGCAAGTACGGAAAGGATGTGCTCTTGAAACAGACACTTTGGTTAACTGAAATGAAATTATTGTGACAATCTACCATCAGCTGATCATAAGCGCTTTGAATCCTAAATGACGCTCTACAAATGCTATTATTTATTAGTAAATATTGATTTACCATCTAAAAGTATTTTGTAAGTGTCAGACTTCTAATAATGCTTTTGCTTTGCTAATACCATCAGCACTCATTTTTGGTGACCATCATAAATCAAGTCTTTGACAAAGACAATAATACCCCTAATTTGATCCTCATGATGACAAAATTATAATGGTGTCCATTCTAGTGTCTCCCTTAGGCCTTAAAAAATGCCATTATTTATTGTTAAATGTTGCTTCATAACCTATTTTAGTATTTTGTAAGTGTCAGACTTCTAATAATGCTTTTGCTTTGCTTGTGCCTTCTGCACTGCACTCACTTTTGGTGACCATCATAAATCAAGTCTTTGACTAAGACAATAATACCCCTAATTTGATCTTCATGATGACAAAATTATAATGGTATCCATTCTAGTGTCTCCCGTATAGATCTATAGGTCAACCCCATCCCCCTATTTTGAGTAATCACTTGCGTTAACAGTAACATTTAGCTGCCAACATTAGTGTCAATTTGTGCACTTCTGTCCTGTAGGTTGTCTTAACTTGTTCATCAATGTAATTACGCAAATGCTAAGGGTGAAATGGAGCGAGCATCAATCGAGTATCAAAGCTACCATTCTTCTTTCTTGAAATATTTTTATCAATTTGTCCAATTCAACTACTTATTATCTGACAACCCATTTCAATTAATAAATATTTCCCCACACATTCAAAAGTTTGATAAATCTTCATACTCTATGACCAAAACATTAAGTACTTTTTGGCACACTGCTATGAAATAACTCATAAAAACATTGTACACTCTAAAAATCACTAAATGAATTGGATGAGTGGATTAGGTATATATCTTAAAAGGTTTAAAATGCTCTTACTTTGAAAAGGGTCCGTGGTGTGAAATAAGTAATATACCCTGAACTTTGGAATCTTCTACAAGATGTAGGTATGCTTTGATTTAGCTAGTTTGTATGACAATATCATGTTTTTATGTCCTTTCTAAAATTTTTTACACCATTTTTATGTGAAAGGAGATGAGAGGTTTAAAAGTGTTGTGTACATTATGCACTCATGTGCATAGTAGTTTTTAGCCTCTGGACTGATATGGATGATGGTAATAAAATTTCTATATGTATTTTTAGGTGAAATCATGTTTTTCATGAATAAAAACATTAGTAAGATGACTAAAATGAAGCTTTTAAGTGATGTTTGTGGCAAAAATGTCTACATCCTTAAGGCTGCTATCCCATACGGTATTCGCTATATGCTATTTAATGGCAATATGTTATACATGCACGGCAAGCTATACAATTTTTTCGAATAATGCCCTCTTATGTGACCCGGTATCATCAAATTCACGTGTTCGATTGAATCTAAACGTGTGCCCGAGTAAAATCATGCACCATATGCCCGAATAATATAGTTCTTTGCGATCGCAGCCTAAGACCTAACCCCATTGCAAAGACATACTTTGAAAAATTAGACTGTTGCATAACGGGAGACACATTAACTAATCAGCAGCAGCATGCTGTTATCTGTACTAGTTGGTGAAGTCAAATTTGGGGTATCTGTCTGGAACATATTTTTTAATTTGATTCCTTAAAATCATAGAATATAATAAAGTTTATGCCCTTTTTGGTATAAACGGAATTGGCCACGCAAATAAAACGCAACCCGTTCCCCGGAAAAGTATGACACAAAGGTCGCCGCGCTTGTTATGTTTATCAGTTGCCGTATTAAAAATTGTTTACCCTCTCTAAAATGTTATCGCCCAAATTTGAAGTGCTTCGGCTTGAGAGTTTTTAGCACCTATTGTTATGGGTAATAATTTAGGTATCTCTGGCCAATCAGATTCAACTTCTTTGTTTGCCTTTTATCCCAGTGCTTAGGCGCTAAAAAATGAATTCCGGCACCTCATATGGTCTTGCCATCCAACCAGTAGGTTGTAAATTTTCTGTAAAGAAAACTTTTCCCTCCCACCACTCCCTGTTTTAAATGGATTGAGAGAATAGTGAATAGCGCTTTATGTTCAATAATTTAAATGGTGCGCATTGGTTACAGGAGCGAGTGGGCGGCAGATTTTTTCCTTTTCCTTTCCTTTTTATTCCATTTTCATTAGAAAAAGTGATTAAATTTGTGATTTATGCTTGGATATCATTAATGAAAACATGTGCTTAACAAATTATATTAATCAGTTATTTACAGATGAGAAACTGAAGACAAATGGAGGCAGCGGTAATTTACCTCAACTTCTGTTATGTCTTATTTAGATTAGGTTCAAAGACAGTATTGAACGAGACTTTAAATTCAAGTTAACTGCAATGTGAAATTAAATAATGAAACAGGTACCGGATCCGGATGATGAGATAAATTATTAGATTATTAGGTGTTAGGTATTAGGTGTAGGCCTACGATTGAATTGAATTATGTATTATATTTAGGTATGATTTACCAGATGAGATCTTACATTGCAGATAAAAGCATATATGTATTCTTGTAAAATATAATCAATGATATATGAATTGATGGATATGAAAATCCAACACGATAATGATTGAATTAATAGAAAATAAATAACCTACTGCGGCAAGAGCAGTTTTGCAAATTTTATTTATCGTTGTTTTATTTGTCAAAGGGCAATATACAAATTTACAATCAAGAGCATGGATAAAGGAAGTTATCAATATATTTCAGATTAAGGGAGAAATAGACATGCCAACTATTGCAGATATCTGAACCATGTCGCCGATTAGTTTACGTCTCTCCCATATCAGTAAAAAAATTTTAAAATGAGTGGGGGGGGGGGAGGCTTAGAGCTTTTTCCTGATTGTACAAGGTCAAGCCCATACCAGCTGGGAAGCAGAAGCCATCAGTAATTTTATGTTTTTTACTAGCTCTTTATGAAAGTGTAATCAAGACAAAATGATACATTTTTACTATGCAATTAGCCCTTTTGGTAGCTGGATATCGTAATTCCTTTTGATCCTCATGATTTTAAAAAGGAAGAGGATTATGTGATAGTAGTGAATGACTGTGTCATCTTCCTGCTTTATTGTTGTTGTCTCTTGTTGTGGAAAAAGTTAACCAAACTTGAATCATGATTCAACATGGGAACCATTATTTGATGATATCAAAAGTCACGTACCAAGTTCAAATATCAGGTCAAGCTATAAGCTGGTCTGATAGGTGGGCTACAAATGTCAAACCAGGGAGATCTTTTGAATATATATGTATTTTTTCCTGCATTTGCAGCTTTCTGTTTCTTTGTTCCCTCCATTGTCCCTTTTCAAACATTGCCTTCCCTTTCCCTTGTTTTAAACTACTTTATTTCTTTTTTGTACTCTCCTCATCCCTTTGATTTTCCATATGGGCTGTTAAATGTTTCCCTGTAAGAAATGTGTTCTTTCGTACCCCACATTATGGACAAAGAACCAAAAAAAGTGCACATAAAGCGCTAAGATTCGAATCCAGGACTCAGTGTTACAAAGCGAGGGAAATATTGCTGTGCTAATTTATTTCCTCTACTCCATTCTACAATTTTAGGTGCATACTTGCTAAGGGTGGGAGTTTCGGGAATTATTGCTCCCGAGACTCGAGTTGGTTTTTCGGACGGGACTCGGGATTCCCGAAAATAATCCCGAAATATGAGAAATCTGTGTTTCATTGCATGTACTATGTCATGTGTGTTAGACTGTCGAATATGGCAACTTGTAATGCTGTCATTTTTTGACAATTTGATACAGATTTTCAGACTTACCAAACCACTAGTCCGTAAGAAATGTTTTTAAAATAATGACGATGTCCTTTAGTTTTATTATTTTCAATGTGAAATTCGTGTGTCGAACTCGGACTTAGCTCGATGTTGCGCTGTGTTCTTTTTGTCCACTAGCTAAGCTTGTTGGTCGTGTTTTGTGTACACAGTTCAATCTTTACATGGAGAATTTGTTACTGCATTACTATAATTCGAACTGTTATAGACCAACACTTTTACTAATACATTGTTGCAACCAAAAATATTATAAAATGAAGGAAAAGTAAAGATTATTGCAATAAAATCAAGATCAAATGTTGCTTTTTTCATGTTATTTACGCAAATAAAACCCGGAAGTAAACGGCGCAATTTTAGCGGTACCCAGTTTTACGTTGCTCCAATGCAATGCTACTAGTACCGGTGGGAAAAGATCGCGTGACTCGGTGATTTGATCTTGTTATGAAACGCGCATGTGTAAGTGTGATAGTTAGTAGTTTATGAAAATAAGAACATCGCCATCTAGTGATAATACTAATATAAACAAAACAGGTTCAGTTTTCGCGATCTAAGCGTAATTTTTTTGTTGATAAAATGACATTTTATCGGACAGCTTTCGTTTGTTTCGTATTTTCGTCTACCGCATATTTCTTACGGAACACGAATCTTGCGTTCGTGTACCGGTACAAAACTACTTTCGGATCATTGGAAATACATTAAAATGGATTACTACAAGCTTGCATACGTAAATTGTAAGTTCAATTACACCTACTACGAAAATGAAAAGTTGGTACTTTTAAATTGGTACCACTTTCGGGAATCGGGAACATTTTTTTGTTCCCGAGTCCCGACTCTCACGGGCGGGACTCGAATTCCCGGGTCCCGATCCCAAATTTAATACTTGCTAACACACTCACAGTATATAATACACACCTAAGATTTTGCACATACAGCTGGGTCTGAGAATCGAACCCAGGACTCGGTAGTGCAAAGCGTGGGGGTATTGCTATGCTAATCTACTTTCTCTACTTCTTTCAAAATTTCAAACTGTCTTCGTGCTGTATTTCTCTCTAAACACATCTAAGAATTTGAATATACAGTGGTTACAGGAATCAAACCCAGCATTCCGTAGTACAAAGCAAGGGAGGTATCGCTGTGCTAATCTGTTTCCTCTGCCCCATTCCAAAATCTCAAGCTGTGTGCTTGCTTACATTCTAAGGGTTCTGTCACACATCACGAAACGTAAGAATAACGTACGAATAACGAACACTGGTTTTGTAATCGATATACATGTATTTCATTGACCAAAACAGTGTATGTTATTCGTACGTTTTGGCTCTATATGGTGATATGTGACAGAGCCTTAAGTTTACAATACACCTCTAGGTTTTTTGACAGGACAGGCCAGGACTTGATATGAATACTCAAAAACAGTTTCAAGTTTCAGTTACATGTGAAGTATTAATGCAGATCTTGAATTTGAATGGAATTTTGTAATAGATAAAATAACATTACCTTAGCAACCAAACATTGCTATGACAACTCATTGATGTAAGTTCTGTGAGTTTGTGACGCACCTAGATGCGGGATGGGTCAGTGCTAATTCAGAAATCTTTAGGATATTAAAGACATTAGCCATGATTGCAAATATCTCATATCAACCTCCCTATATTCTCTTCACTTACTGATTGCGCCAAAAACACTGTAAACACCAAACTCAACTTGGTAACAAATGGGGTACAATTTTATTTTTAGCCCTTACTTTGTTATTAACAATAAACTTCTCTCCCGATCCAAAGGCTTTGCTCTGAATTAAAAATTTGCTGGAAAGGTAAACATTCAATAGCAGTGTTTGTAGAAATAAAACAATGAATTCTCAAAATTAAGAATTCCTAAACACGTATTATCATATTGACATGGATTTTAAACTGGGCAACACAACATAATTGACAGTCAGCGAAAAAATCATTGACCATCCAGGATTCGAACCTAGGTCCTTGGCATTACTAGCGCCACGCTCTACCAACTGAGCTATTATCATATTTTGGTGAAGAGTGCATGTATTAATATTATTTCATGTTTATGCACATATGGAAACCAGGCACTTCTAAAGGAAAGTAAAAACACTACCTTGTAGTTTCTATTAGAAATTTGCTTGAAAATCATCTCTTTGATAACTTATGAAAAAATTTTGAGTTATTTTTATTAGAATCATGTCTCTCTTGAATTCTGATTTAGTATTCAAGAATTTTCATAACCATGTGGAATTGTGGCAAAACCCTTTAAAATTAACTGAATTTAAAATGTTACGAAGAATAGATGTTGATACTGACATTTTAGTTTAGGCAAAGGCAAAAAGAAACGGTCATTATCACTTTTATTAGCCTTAATCCTTAATCCTTTTCCTTTCTATATTTTAAAGATTCATTGGGTATGTATTGAAACTGCTTCTAGGTATTTGTCAAAGACTCTATTGAATATCAGAATGCAAGAGTGACTCAAGTCCACTGGAGTAGTTTTTAAGAAAAGCGAAGGAACTTCACAGTATGTCTAATGTCCAATTTGGTTCGCAGGGTAGGTTAATGAATCCAGTTGCCATATGACACTTGATTTTTCAATAGAATTTGTGCTTGCAAATTATGCTTTGCCGGGGTCATTTTCGATAGTAGACTTGGGTCAGTCTTGCTTTCATATGTGCTTTATTTAATCAATTTTATGTAAAAAGGGGTTGAGATCCATTTGGATCAAATATTTTGTGCAGTAATGCATCTGTGCTTATGCCCTGCTTGTCTGAGCCAAATTTAATGGAAAGAATCAGTCAGAAAAACAGTATTTTCACATTTCACATTTGGCCCCCCCCCCCAAAAAAAAAATATTCTTTTGCCTTCCAGAAAAAAATTCAGAAGCTTTTAGGCGCAAAATCTTTCAATTACCCCTTTTTAATGATCATTTCGACATAAAATATTCAAATTTTGTGCGCTTCGCGTGTATTTCACCTTTAAATATCATTATTTTAGTCAAAAATAGGCGTTTTTTTAGCCAAAATAAGCAAAATTTTTCTGAAATTTTTTTGCGCGCTACGTGCGCATTAAATCTTTTGGTCCAAAATTTTTTGCACGCTACGTGCACGTTATTTTCCCCCAATTTTTTTTGCCACCCCCAGAAATTGGTCATCCCCCCCATCCCCGTTCCCCCCCCCCCCACAAATGAGATGCTGGTGCGGCCACTGCTTTCGTTGATGGTTGATCGTTGAATCACAGATCTTGGAAAATTACATGTAACCAATATCCCCATATCACAATTTGCACCACAGTTTAAGTGGTGGTCTAATTGTGACGTAAATGTGATAATCTTATCAGATTTTGTCGTTAGTTAAAGTAATCCTGTTAGTAATTAAAGATTTTATTTATTTTTTCCTGATAGATGAACATTTTTCTATGATCAACACACATAGCACTACTTATTTCAATAGGATCACAAAAATCAGTGCAGTTGCTCAATAACAGGGGAGGACAGATATTAACAGGGGAATGCTTCCAGAAATTTTTTGCTTCCACCAAAAAATGTAAATTTAACACTTTGATAATTTCATCATAAAATGTCAAATTATTTTGAATGTTTCATGAGTTTTAAGATGAAACAACATTTAAAGCTTAAATTAAGTTAGCTATAATTATGTACATTCCAAAACTGTCAGGAATTTTCAACTGAAATATTAAAATTTGACAAAAAATGGAAATAAATAGTTCCCCAAATCTTTGCCTGCTCCTCACTTGCCCCTCCCCTACATTGTGATGCTGGTGTCATTAGGGGGGGGGGGGGAGGGGAGGGGGCTACTGACCATGATGATTTGGGTGATGTCTCCTTGATTATGACCATGACTCCTGAATTGCATGCAAGTAAGAACCTAGCATAAAATTGAAGAGGATGAATTAAAAATCAAAATATGATGATACAGTTACTACATAATGCTTATTTTGCTCAGGTTTAAT
Organism: Ophiothrix spiculata; assembly: GCA_000969725.1. Classification (NCBI taxonomy): domain Eukaryota; kingdom Metazoa; phylum Echinodermata; class Ophiuroidea; order Amphilepidida; family Ophiotrichidae; genus Ophiothrix; species Ophiothrix spiculata. The sequence goes on from JXSR01S053335.1 coordinate 20,097, forward strand.
AATTTGTTGTAAACTTTTTAACATGTTTGTTCTAGTTTCCTCGATTAAAATGTTTGTCTTTAAAAGAACTCAATTACACATCTGTTTTAGCCTACGTTCAAATAATGATGAATTTATGATTAGTTCTTGTTTATTTATTGGTGAATTGGAGTTGACGAGGAGTGTTTTGAGAAAATTTGGAAAATTCTCTATGGATCTTATTAGGTGCGATGGACCATAAAAAGCATGAATTTTGGTGTTTTGCACGATTGCACTAAAATCACGCTAAACCCCGAATGCTTACTTTAGGTATATATGTCAAACATGTTTTGGGTCAGTTCTTGCACTAAGGTCTTCATTATTTTGGTACATTCAGTGGGAATGCAAAATGTTCCCAATGTGTTTGAAGAAAAGAAATCTAGTTTAAGTGTAAATGTGGTGCATAAGAGAACATACGTGTCGTAGAGAAGTTGCATGCGCTTTGGCTGCCCCATCAAAACAAGTTTTTTTTTCCTTTTTACAAATTTTCTTTTTTCTCCAAAATTTCACTGAAAATCCTGAGTTTTTTCACAATCTTCACTTCTTGATCGATCTTGAAATGTTCTCTTATGCAGTATATACATGAGTATCTGTTCCGTATTTGGCGGGATTTCCAATATTTCAACTCTTGAATATCCGTTAAAAAACGGAATGTCCCGTATTTACAAAAAAAAAAAAAAAACTGCCCTCATCCTCCTTTATTTCCAAAAAATTCAGAAGAGAAACTATTTTATTTTTTTACTTGCCCTAAGTGAGTAACTTTTGCTGGCAATTTAATTCTGACTGCTTTTTCGACAATTTTGTTAGACTGCAAATTCGCCAAATTAAATCCATCGCTAAATTTTTTATTACCATTGAAATTAATACCCTACAAAATTGTTGATAAATTGAATTTCCCAAAAGTTTGTTCTCACCAAATTAAATCACTTTACAGTAATAGAGTAGCTTAGCAAAGACAGGAATTTTAATAATACATCAAATAATTCACAAAGTCCGTCGGTAAACATTGAGAAAAACAGAATTTTAGAAAATCTGTATTATCAATTCAATTTGCTAGGCATGATGGTGAGTTGTTTAACTGGCAATGATTTGTAGTGAGGGTGCTAGACTGTTTGATTACACATCAGCAAACGTTTGGCATCAGTAATGGTTGTAAAGTACTTAATGCACCTCGACAATACAATGTTTTTCATGTTCATGCTTGCACCATAGCATTTTAATGGCATTTTTGAGATATGTTGAAAAATAACATTGTTTTCTTTTTTTTCTTTCATGTCTCCTCTCTGCAATCAATTGTTGATTTTCTACCATACAGGTAAGTAAATATGATTTTTTTTTCCGTTGCTGATAGTAAAAGCTATCTATTGCTGATAACAAAAGTTATCTATTGCTGATAGCAAAAGCTATCTACTGCTGATAGCAAAATACACATTGACTGCTATGTACTGCTGATAGCAAAATACACTTTGGGGCAATCTACACAGAGTGCCGATCCAGATGCATGCACATCTCTGAGATCCAGATCTGAGATCCGCATATCCGTAGGCCGCTTACATGTACGCATGTACGCAGAGTGATGAACAGCAGATCCGGATCTGATGCCCAGGTAGCCACAGTGTACTGTAAAGCAGCTTACGGAGATGCGCATTCATCTGGATTTGCCCTCCCATGTAGATTACCCCATTGACTGCTATCTACTGCTGATAGCAAAATACACATTGACTGTTATCTACTGCTGGTAGCAAAATACACATTGACTGCTATCTACTGCTGATAACAAAATAAATAAAATAGATAAATAAATTGTAGGTGATTTATAGTGCACTACGCGGTCCCCCTGACTTGTAATTCCACACGGCCTCAGCACACTTTACAGAGCAGTTCTAATCATTGGGTTAAATCACTACCTGGACTCCCTGGGGCCAAAGGGCTTACTGCAGCCTACTTATTGGTACAACCCTAGCTTGAGCAATTCACACCCTCATAGAATATACAGTTTTCTCACACTCAGCTCCCAGCTGGACTTGTACGCGGAACGATCGATATCTTATGTTAAACAGTCCGAGAACTAACCCGCCTGAGCTAGCGAGAACTCAACAGTAGAAAATAACACTACTTTCTACTGTTGAGCTCTGTGCTGATTATTAATCTACACATTGACTGCTATCTATTGCAGACTGCAAAATACTGCCATCTACCTCTGTTACAAAAAATCCCACACACATTGACTTCTATCTACCACTGATAACAAAATATTCACTGGCTGTTAACCACTACTGATAGTAAAATACATATTAATGCATATTAGCTGCTAAAACTTCCTTAAGTTCATTTCTTTAAGCTGATTTCTATTTTTAATGTGTTTGTGCATCATAGATTACCAAGACAAAGTAATATTTTTTTAATTCATGCATGAAAACAAGTCAGAATCAGGCTGCTATGCTGAGTTACATTTTTACAAATCATTTCCAGTACCGTCTGCATTGTAAATACTCCATCTCCATAGCTCCCTCTACACATAATACTTGGTTTTCCTCATACAATACATTACTGCTCAGAGGGTGACTGTTATGATGACGAGTATTGCATATTTTAGCTTGATTTAAAAAGAGTAGATTTGATTCATATAATTTGTAGAATTATAGCAGTTATTTACTAGCAGCTTTTAATTTGTACCAGCATTTTTCATTACTGTGATAATTAGATGATAACAGGTTTTGTTGTGAAGCAGTTGTTGCAATCAACTAAGACCACATGTGGAATGATCAAGAGAAAGGATTCGCATGTCAGCAAATTTCAGGTTTAGATTTTTACTTGCAATTTAAAAATGCTACATTTTGATGCAAATTCCAACTGAATTGGACATTATTTTCCAGAGATATGACAATTCTTGTAACTTCAAACAATGGAAAAGAAAAGAATTTTCTACCTTTATTAGCTTCTGACATCCGACTCATTCCCCTTGAACGTGTGACATATTTAAATATTGCTGTGAAGGAAAATGGCAGTTCTCTAACAGCAACTTTCATGTTGTACAAGCCAGTATCCAGTACATAGGTCAGTCAATTGTAAGAGAAGATCCAAAAATGAATCTCTTGAACGCAAGGAAGCCTTCTTTAAAAAAACCTAAGTTTTGGGTTAAACTTATACATAAAACATCTTAAAAGCTATCAAAATGCTTTAGTTTTTTTAATGTATTTTTTTTTTAATTTTTACTCACCACTTTTTAAGGTGCAGTTCATGATTTTGATGTGATGAAGACCTCTTTTCTACCTAAATATTAAGAAAGGTACAACATTAATATGAGGGGTATCACACATAATGTTGTTACCCCTTGAACGTGTGACATATTTAAATATTGCTGTGAAGGAAAATGGCAGTTCTCTAACAGCAACATTCATGTTGTACTGTATGACTGGCCCAATCAAGCCAGAAGCCAGTACCCAGTACATAGGTTAGTCAAATGTAAGAGAAGATCCAAAAATGAATCTCCTGAACCCAAGGAAGCCTTCTTTTAAAAAAAACGAAGTTTCAGGTTACAATTATTATACATGAAACATCTTAAAAGCTATCAAAATGCTTTAGATTTTCTTAAAAGCTATCAAAATGCTTTAGATTTTTTTAATTTTTTTTTTTTATGTATTTTTTAATTTTTACTCACCACTTTTTAAGGTGCAGTTCATGATTTTGATGTGATGAAGACCTCTTTTCTACCTAAATATTAAGAAAGGTACAACATTAATATGAGGGGTATCAAAAAGTTTTAGATTTTTTTAATTTTTTTTTTTTATGTATTTTTTAATTTTTACTCACCACTTTTTAAGGTGCAGTTCATGATTTTGATGTGATGAAAACCTCTTTTTTACCTTAATATTAAGAAAGGTACAACATAAATACGAGGGGAATCAAAAAGTTTTAAAGATCACCAAGAAGGGAAAGAGTTATATCAAAGTTAAGATATTTGTTGCCATAGTATAGGGCAGGGTCTCCTCTTTCCACACCAAATTTATGGAAATTGGTCAAAATATGATGTCATAATGATGTAATAAAGCATGGCTGACTTGAAAATATTGATTTTAGCGAAATACAATATGGGTGATTTTTGGCTAAAAGGGGACCTCTACAAAGTCTATTTTTTAATTATGCAGAAATTCTTTCGAGCGGGAGTGTAGGGTCTACTAATCTGAACATTTTACTTTCTAAAAGTCCATTATTTTATAAATTACACTCATTGAAAAAATCCTGCTGCCTGCCTCACACACTCATTGACAAAATCCTGCTACCTGCCTTGGCCCAATCACTCTGATAAAAATGGGCACTCTACCGCCTGTATTTATGAGCTTTACCTTTTTCTAACAAGTAGGTTAGGGTAGATTACTTGCCCCGGTATCAATGGGTAATTTGAAGAGTACATACCATGGCTTTCTCATCAACAAATAACTTATTATGCCGCTGCAAATTGTATTTTCTGTATCAGTTGGCGGTTAAACTTGATTGATTATAAATAATGGAAGGAGCATCAGAGCTGGTGCATCATATTTCACTGGCCCTGCCTTTTCTATGAAAATGATCAAGAGTTGTTTTTCCTTTAAACAAAAATATTTTGATTAGAAATGGAGTATGGAGGCAATACTATGAAGAGGATACATTTCAAAAATAGCAATTATCTTGTGAAAAATATTTATATAGCAGGTTTATTAATCAATTCAAAATGTAGAAGCATGATTATCTGTCCTGTCTTGAAAGTGCTACCACAAAGAATAGAAATGAATGATTAAAAAGGATTGAAAGAAAATGCTATCTATGACCAGGCTGTCTATGACACATTTGGTTTTTGATAATTTGGTTCCTATCCACCCTTACGAAAAAAATTAAGCTCGTTACGAGCTCGTAACGAGCTCATTATTACGAGCTCGTAACGAGCTCATTATTACGAGCTTGTTACGAGCGCGTTACGAGCGCGTTACTAGCTCGTTACGAGCGCGTTACTAGCGCGTTACTAGCTCGTTACGAGCGCGTTACTAGCTCGTTACGAGCGCGTTACTAGCTCGTTACGAGCGCGTTACTAGCTCGTTACGAGCGCGT
>JXSR01S053335.1:56154-82732 GCA_000969725.1 Ophiothrix spiculata
TATTTTCTAATCCTGTAACTTCTGATGACCTTTTAATGTTTTCATTTGGAAAGCCAGACAATATATACAATAGAAAATTATGCAAACATATACCTTGAACACTTTGAATAGTTTAGTTAGCTTATTTGCGGTTATTTCAAGTAAAGACTGGATGCTGAATTGCATAGATCAAAAATCTTGAGGAGGCATAGTGCAACATTGTTGGTAAAATGTTTTATGATTATATGATTTTATGATGTCAGTTTATGATATGGTCACAATTGGTCATACGGCATTCATACAAACGGTTGCAAATTTGGGAAGAGCGTGCTAAATGGTAAAATCATCATCAAAACTCGTTGTTCATTGTAACTGTTTGTACGACCATAGTCTTAGTTTCATATTTACAATTTAATTCATTCCAAGGTGTTTTTTTTTAAGATTTGAAATAAAAAGGAGGATGAATGATAAAAGGAATAGTTAGAAAAATCAAGTGGAAATTGCAACAATGGTAAATGAAAAACAGATTTCATCGCTTTCCAAAAATATTTTGACAGTATTTTTGGAAATTTGGTAAAATGTGGCATTTGTAAATTATTTAGACAATTGATTATTTTGTGTCAGTAAAAATATGAGGTTTTGGTATTTCACTCATATGTCCCTTAGATCCAACCCTATAAAACAAGGTTTAAAAAATCATGAACATTTTCATCTCAAAGTAATCAAACCAAGCAAGATCTGTGTGCCTCTCACTCAGCTTTTAATGAGAGCACAGTGCACTTCACTACAATGCACTAGTTACACTGTATGCCGGTTTCAGAATTCGCTGTTTGGTTAATGTAGCTTTTCTGTCTGCAAATAATGTGGTATTCAATTGTAAAGTGAGACGGTGATAATTAGCACAATTTTGGTAAGGGTTTTAAGAATAGGGAATAATGTATGATGATAAAAGATGTAATGGGAATACTTGAGTAAATATTCAGATATCAAATTAAGTTTCCTCATGTGAAGTAATGGATTATTTTTGGATTTAATTAAATGCTTGCAGTCAGACAGTGCAAAGAATTGTTAATTTCCTTTACATTATTTAACATCATGTCTTTGAGGAAAAATATACAATTGAACTATCTTGATACAGATGGAATAAACTGGATGTGATAAATTGGATTTGTTCTTAGCTTATGATTTGAAGTCATAGTGTGTAGGATTATTGCTGGATTTAATTAAATGCTTGTAGTCATCAATTATATTGAATTGTTAATTAGCTGCATACTGATGATACACCTGAACTCATTTAGGTTGTGCTTTACAACACAAATCTCTCTGCATAGGACACTAAAGCAAGGACATGTAGCCTGCTATGTAACTCGCGTTGGGATCAAATTCAAGCCAAAGCCAGCTGTAAAGCTTATGGATAACGGCACTTGGAAGCATGGAAGATTGTGATGAGCACATACCACAAGGTCCACATCTGCTTGCATGCTTGCTTAATGGCAAATGATTCCTAGTGTTACTCCAGGCTAATCAGTACAGCCAATTTGTGGTGTAATTATTTTTGCTTTAGGTGAAGAATTTGGCAACCGACATTTAAGCTGAGTCGTCGCTGATATCACATGGTTGGTGGTGTCGTTTTGTTTTTAAACTGCAAGCTACTATCATTTCACTATGCACCATGCGAACTTAACTGTGCTGGGATATTTTATACGTCTTGCAAATGTTAAGCTTATATATGGATTTCAATGTTGTATGGTTCCTACATCTGTTTATGATTCTGCATCAAGTTTTATTTAACAGTAGTTGACATTCTACGTATCTTTTGGCACCTCCCAGGAGACGATATATTCAAAAGTGTTTTAAATCTGTGCTTCCAAATTGTCTAGCAAGAGCCTGTGGTTTATCTATTGCTGTTTAGCTATAACACCCTATGAAGAAAATTCATCAAGTATACTTCAGCTGCTTTCCCAATGGATTCTAGATAATTAAACTTTGCTGGAATATAGTTTCGATGAAATTGCTATTTCTTCTAAAGTATATTTACCTATTATGTGTCAATTTGTCTGCCTTATCTGCCAAAGATAATACTGTGTAAGTAGCGCAGATTGGATTATTTGTTTATTAATTTTATTGCTTTTTTTCAATTTGTGGAAGGATTGAATACATTTTGATATTGGGACACACTTTATATATATTATGAAGTTCATGCACAACCTTTCGCAAGTTTTGATTTGATGATATTTTTACTTAATGTGAATTTGAGACATTTCTGTGATGGAACATTTTGATTCAATAGTAATAAAACAAATGAGATATGTGTTTCTGACTAATATGTCATCGAGTTAAACAAGTTGATTTAATGGCATAGTACAGTGAGGTGATGACATTTTGAGATCAGTACCTGAGTACTTTACGCATTTTTGTTTGATAATATTACACCCGCTTGTGAATAAAGATGAGCATTTTATGAGCTGTCAAAGAATAAACCAATATACACATACATGTGTGATGACATTTACAAACCAGGATTTTGAAACACTTTGATTCAATAATGTGTAACTGAATGTGATGATACGCCTGGAATAAGTATACATTTTCTGAGCTGTCAACAAAAGTATAAGCAATAGCATTTAACACTATTCAATTTGTCAAATTTTACCTATGCAACAATCTGTTTGAATTATAAACAGGGATTTCTATATACTCTACCTCTATGTTATGTAGACACCCTTACCAAAATCCATCAAGTTCTTCAAATGTAAATGGAACATTATTCTATAGCAATAACTGGATACAAGTTTTTTTTACCAAGTGGATACAGGAAAAATACCAGGAAACTATAATACAGATTAGGAGTAACGCTGCAATTCCATGGATGGACTGTATACAACCAGAGGATGTTTATAAGAACCATCACTCTTCTCTTGAATGGTTGTATGACTTGTTGTTAAAATATTCATGCCATTTTTCATCAAGTGGTTTACGTCTAAGAGTATATGACATAGTGGCTGTGATTTAGCACATAGTATCTTTGTATACATTAGTCTCTTCAACCTGTTACTAGATATCTACATAGTGTTTTATTACCAGAGTGGAATATATTATATATAAGGCCTTACAAGTGATATGCACCAGCTTTTTAAGTATTCATTCTTTACTTCTTCTTGATATATATATATTCATAATCTTTGAACTCTTCATCTTCTGCATTCTTTGAATTCTTGAGAAATTTTTAACAAAGACCAGTAACCATGGCGATTTATATGGACCCAGAGATGATGGACAAGATGAACAAACTGAAAGCCACCAGTGAGGATGAGATTTTGAAGAAATTGGACCGAGCCGGAAAACTTCCTGGAGGATCGGCGTACCTTGTGCAGCAAAGAATGAAGGCTGAAGCTGCAAGAGCTCAGGCTGCTTCAGGAGAATCAGGGGGTACCACTCCGGCACAGAGTAAGAATGCTACAATTGTGAAGACTATGCCCTCACCAGGACCTGCTAAGAAAGTGGTAAGATAACTTATAGAGTAGAAAATGTTAAGAAATTTTTAAAAACAGTTTTACAACATTTACATATTTTTCTAATATTCTTCGATCAAAGGAAATCCTCTTTTTACTTTAGTGACTTGCTGGTCTAACTTGCAGATTTTCCAATTCCTATGAATGACTGATTGATTGAATACCTTATGCAATACTGATAAAAATTCAATCCTTTAATTGACAAAAAGCAGATCTGACTCTTATCCTTTAAATGCTAATTTTGAAATTTATTTGTATGGGGTCACATCAAAAAACTACCATTGTAAGAAAGCATGTCAGTGAGTACCTGTAAATTTTTGATAATGAAAGCTTACGCCTTAGCAACTAAATAATTGAGACTAATTTCAACAAAATATATTTCTAAAGAAAATCTTGTATTATTTCTTGAAGGTGGAAAATGTAGGGATCATGATACCACACCTTCTTGGTTTTCTAAGATCCTTTCCATCGGTATTTACTTATCTCTGCAATCTGTACGATTTTTATTCTCCTGAATTATGTTTCATAGACTTGCAGGCTGATCACATGTCCATATTAATATGACAGTATGACAAGAGACTTTCTCCATTAATGCTTGATTTTCTTTTGCATATTTTTTATTTTAAGAAATATATCAACATTTGCATTAGTTATATCAAATTTTGCTTTTGGTTTATTTGATGCTTTGACAAATTTATTTTATCATTTATGGGCTTAATTTGTGTTTTTATGTTGGCAAAGAAATTATGTTTTTTGTATAATTTCCACAATATGTTTGCAACATTAATTTTTATGCGCTTTTGCTTAAAGCAAATTTTTGTTTTTGTTAAAAATTTGATTTCATTGTATTTAATTTTCAGGCTAGAAAACATGTTGAAGATGATGAAGAAGTAAGCCTACATTCATTATATTTGTTGCTAGTCTGTTTCAAGGGCAGATCCTTTTTCTATATTTGTGTTCAAATCAGATTATTTTAATATATTCGTACTTGATCTTTTTGTTTAGGTCCGTGGCATACAGCAGTATGATTACCCTTTTTCTGAAATAGTTTTTGTCAGCTGTTTCATGCAATCATTTGAGTAGAAAGTTTGTGTAATTTGTAACTTAGAAGTAGCAAAATGACAAGATGAAAAAATAAATGAAAACTTAATTTTTGTTTCTACAAGTACAAAATTTACTTTTAAGTTGTCTGTTCTATGTCATTATTTGTGAAGTTTTAAATCATCAAGCAAACCTCAATAAAGATCTATTAATTCTTTGTTCAGGAAAATATTTCTGGTAGAATTTTGCAGCATAAAAAATAGTGACTGCATTTGATGAGTAATTGCACATAAGCATACTCCTTATTAGAATGAGTGATTTTGACTCAAATATCTTGGTATTAAGTTTATTGCTACTCATAAAAAGTTTGCTTCCATTTTTGTAACTTACCTTGTTTCGTACAATTTGATAATTATCACTACTTTAATTCTAAGTGGATCTGCTCTTGAAATTTTGAACCATTTAGAAAGTTTCCATTCCATTTAGGATGCTTCCATGCCAATAATTAAACATGTTCCTATATCAACTAGGCCCTTCCATAATAGTTAAGTTGTTCCCATACGAGTTAAAGATTATTTCCATTCTAGTTAGGTCATTTCCATACCAAAAAGTTCATGATTTTTTCCCAGAAAATAGCATTAGTGATATAGCTCCATCTCCAAGTAGAATAGTTATGATACTTAGTTTTCCAAAAAGTGTACCTTCATGTAGATTTTATATTTGACTTTGTGGGTCACAGAAAGTTTGTGTAGTGATTAAAAAACTACAAAAACATACAAAATAAACATGCAAATATGAAATATGTAACCACAGATCCATTGATTTTAAATGATTCTTTTATATGCATGTCATGATTATTTGTAATTATATAATTTTTTTTTAATGTACTGTATATAATTGTTGCATGATAAGCTTTTAGTATAATTTGCCTCAAAATAAAAATTTATCTTAACATTAACACCAACAAAAGGCCCCCCCCCCCAAAAAAAAAAGAAAAGAAAAGAAAGAAAGAAAGAAAGGATGTTCTAGTAGTCTTTAGAGATCCTAATAGGTTATCAATATTCACTAAATGAAAAAGATTTTGATGAATGTTTGAAAATGCTATTACTACCGTACTTAACTTTTTCCATAGATAAAAATATTTCAAGAATTTCTCAATCTTGAGCTTTATTATGATAATTGTATTAAAATTTCAATTTGCTTGTGTAAATTCTGAATTGAAATACAAGTGTTATGCAAGATTGTGATTGACATCCTTATACATGTTTATATTACCTTGTAGCATTTCTATCAGGTATAGAACATTATTTACACAGCATGAATTCATTTTCTATTGTAGAATTATCATCAACAAAATCATAAAATTTCAGCATTAATAGTTTTCTACTTGTTTAATCACCATGGTTACCATTAAGTTTAGTTAAATCAACTTGATAAAATTGAACATTAATTGCTTGAATCATTTCTGAATGTTGTTAAAGTTTTAATGCTGATGAGTGCATTATATGTTTGTAATGGGTGAAAAAGCACAATTAAAAGTTTTTACAAAATTTAAGTAGGGTGTTTTCAAATAGATCAGTACTGAAATAGATGAACACAAATCTGGCAGGTAGTATAATATTTTGATGTTAGTTTTTGTCACTTAAACTGTCAATATAGTTTAATTTGAACTTTCATCAAAAATGAGTTGTGACATTCTCAAATGTAAAACACTCGATAAAGAGGTGAAAAATTAATCACCTACCACACTCAAAGTTTAATTCAGAATTTTATTGATTAAAAACGTCTTGAGATAGAATATAAATTGAAACCTCATAGCATTTCCATCAGGTATTGAACATTATTTACACAGCATGAATTCATTTTCTATTGTAGAATTATCATGTTCAACAAAATCACAAAATTTCAGCATTAATAGTTTCCTACTTGTTAAATCACCATGGTTACCATTAACTTACGTTAAATCAACTTAAAAAATAGAACATTAATTGCTTGAATCATTTCTGAATGTTGTTAAAGTTTTTAATGCTGATGAGTGCATTATATGTTTGTAATGGGTGAAAAAGCACAATTAAAGATTATTACAAAATTTAAGTAGGGTGTTTTCAAATTGATCAGTACTGAAATAGATGAACAAAAATCTGGCAGGTAGTATATATATTTGATGTTAGGTTTTTGTCACTTAAACTGTCAATATAGTTCAATTTGAACTCTCAGCAAAAATTAGTTGTGACATTCTCAAATGTAAAACAATTGATAAAAAGGTGAAAAATTAATTACCTTCCACACTCAAAAGTTTAATTCAGAATTTTATTGATAAATATGTCTTGAGATATAATGTTAATTGAATTTTAATTAAGGTATTTTTATTCATGGACTAAGATGAGGTCATCATGTTCATTGTTTTACATTAGAACTATTGAAACAATTGTGAGCGTTCAAAGCAATTTAAACACAATATTGACATCAAGAACTATTATAAATATTTGGAACCTTTTTGTTTGCATTTAATTCACATTGATTAGGTTGCCAACACTGTATACTTAAAATTATTCAGCATGATTAGCCGTCAATGTCACCAATAATCTTTCATTAGTTTCTTGGCTGTCCTTTATATGTGTACCGCCGCGGCAAATGGGTCCAGTTGTCGGCTCGTACATGTTGCTCCTTGTAGCATATCTAATGTATGGTATTTGTATACATCAGATATGCTACAATGAGCAACATGTAGGAGTCGACAACTGGACCCTTTTGCCGCGGCGGTACACATATTATGTTCCAAGATTGATGAATGTGTTGATTTACTTTTTATTGCTTTAATAAAACAATGAGCAGGATGTAAGATATGTAGCCCATTTGAACCAGAGCAAAGTGCTTCCTCCCCGAGCTTCCTCCTGTGATATCATGAGAAATCATTCCAGATGGCTTTGTTTTATTGAGGGTAGCTCATGGTCCGATGTACACTTCCCACACACATAGTCTATAACAGTGAAACATTGCTAACATATCAACTGACAAAGCAAGTAAAGTTAAAATTAGTGCTGGGTTCAAAAACCTGGTTTAGCATTTATAAAGCCATCTCTAATTTTGTAAACAATATATCTTTGATTTTAAACTACTTAAATCTCTACGTTAGAAACATAGCAGAAATAATGACTTTCTAGTTAGCTCTGTAAATGGCACATACTAAAGAATGGAAAATTCAGTTCTCCAATATGGATGCCTCAAGGGAAAGAATAATTTCTACTCGGTTTCATTGTCTTAGTTAGAATAATAAAGCTTTCTGAGATTCTAATCTCTTTTGCAGACATAAGAATGCAAGGATAACATTAATGTTTCAAGTGTATGGCCTCAACAAAAAATTTATTTTACTGAAGAAAATTCTCTATTTTGACAAGTTATATAATAATTCCTTTTATTGTTTATATAATTATGTGATAGATGAGACACTGATGTGCCATATGACATTACTGATCAGTCAAATCTCTCAAGGAAAGGGCTAGACTGGATCCACCAGTCGCCAAATGAGGTCTCCCTCACTTCCTGTTGTTCGGGCCATTTGGCGACTGGAAAACTTATGTGAAAAAAAGGCGAGCACTTGGCACCGTGTTTACGGTGCCATGATTCTGCGCAGTAGAGAAGGATTCTGCGCAGTAAAGACTAATCGATCATGACTTTGTATGATGACGTTCACTCTCATCAATAATGGTAATTTATTCAAAAAATTTGAATACCTCTTAAAAAGTTTTTTCAAAGTCGCCATCTTGCTTCACCACTTTGACTAATTTTCGTAACATATTTTGCTTCATTTTACTCAATTTACAACACTAAATAACATATAATCTACATTTAATAAACCACTAGCCATGCAGGATAATTATAGCTATATCAAAAATTGCACAATTCTTACCTTTTTCAAGAATAAAAGCAAAAACAATCGGCAAATTCACTCCTCAGCGAGACAAAGCAGTACATTCTATGATTGCAAAATTGCTGTTTGGCGTAAGCTATGCGTGCGCGATAACGAGCGTTTCACGGGCACCGCGCGCGCGGTGCGTAAGTTCGCAGTCTAAAGTAGTAAACACGTATTGTTTATTCATAAGTCAGACGTCATAAATAAATGCTAATAAAAAGTGCTCTTCTTTTTTCAAGCAATGTGAATCAGTCGTCACAAACCAACACAGTGAAGCGCGTGTGCAGTTTTTGTAAGACTGATGGACTGAGTCTAGGAAAGGGCCAGAGAGGTTGGGGAGAAGGGTTGAAAAGGTTGCAGAGTAGTAGTATAGTGCAAGGGGCAAATTATGTTCAATCGAAATGATAAAGCATTAAAAATACTTCAGAACACCAAAATATTTTGTAGTAGTTAAAAGATTGATGAACCTTGCAAATGAACATATTGATGTGACATGTTCAATATTTATATACTATTGAGAGAGTCTAAAAATAGAGATAGAATATATATATAAAACAAAACTTTACTATACACAAGACCATTACAGATACACCATAGATATCAAAGTTTAATGTAGTGGAAGGTCCATGGTTTTATACAAGAACACACAGAGCTAGGACACATTTTACAAACAACCAATTCAAGCCAAGATTGAAAAAAATCTTTGTCAGATGGACTGACAAGGTGTTTGATAGCAGTAAAACATACGATAAGTGAACATGTTCTGATCACACTGTTATATGCACTTTTCACAGAATTTTTCAACATCTTTATTCACATTGGAGCACCCATCACTACTCATTTCAGAAGTAGATCTTTGTCCTTGGAAACATGTTGTTAGAATGGATAAGTGCTTTTGGCTCCATTCACCTGTTTATAAGAATAGCAATTTCTAGATTTAAGTACATTTTTAGGCATTTATAGAGTGTTTTCAGAAGTTTGAAATTATTAGCAGAATCTGTATACAGTCCCTTTCAAATTTAAAAACGATATGTTCAGTATGTATATCCTCTTGCAAAAACAGTTCTTCTGACTAATTTGGTAATAAATCATAGACCTTATAGTAAATTTGGTATTGTATTGTACCTCATCCCTTGCCAATTTGGTCGATATGGATATTTTGTTTACTTTGACCACAAAACATTTTTTCTTAAATGCAGTTGTATAGATTCTTTGCCATAACAAGATTTTCTAGGTACCTAGCATGAAATGGACACCTGGGTACATTAACGTCTGTGTAATTTGATCTTCATAGCAGTTTGGACCCAGGCAACATGTCTCATGTCTAGGTATATCCAACTGACCATTATGATGTCTCTTGAATAGGAGTTACTCCAGCCAGGAACATTAATGTCATGTGTAATTTGATGCTTATGGAATGGGTCATACTGTGATTACTATAGGAACATTATTTTTATTATGTGTAATACATGTATAATCATCAGAGTAGTCTGTCCCAGCAATACATTATTCATTTAAATTTGTTTGCTTTTCTAACCCTAACCCCACTGAATCTCATGCTATCCCATTCCGCAAAGTTAAGAAATTTGTCAAGTCCACATGCATTCTAGACCCAAGTTAGCTATGATCATGAAAACGCTGCCATGACAGCGCCTGCACAGTGGCTTGACATAGTGATAATTGGATTGGGAAGCGGGAGGTTGTTGGTTCAAATCCAGGTAAAAATCGGCCATTTTTGACTTTGGAAGAGATAGTTTTAAACAAAGAAGTGGTCAAAAGTGTTAGGGTTAAAATATACATACATAAATTGTGCAAATATTATTTCCCTTTTTTGAACCTTACGTAAAATTATACAGAATAACTTGCTAAATGACGAATATAAAGCAGCACCATTTTGATAGAAGCAAAAATCTACATTTCACAAACTGGCACACACAACTTATAATGATATATTAGTGATATATTATTTGTGTGTGTGTGTTTGGGGTCTGTTTATTTTGTAACATCAGCCAAAAGGAAACATGATTTAGAATATCAGTGATTTTTTTAGTAATAACTCAAGGGTTTTGCTAAATGCATCTATTGCTGTGTTAAATTTAAAATCAATTTGATGTTTCTGACTGTTTACCTTTGAACAACATGGTACTTAACATGGTTCTGACTGTACCTCAGGACATTTGAAGTAATTCAATAGAGACACAACATCTGCCTCTTTCCCCTCCATTGTGTATTTAGAGGAGAAGTGAACTTGGGGTTGCCATATATTTCTGTGCAATACATATTTTTTTCAAAAATTAAAGGAACTAACCCTTCCTAGAGTTAATAAAATGTTTCCTTGTGAAGGAGGTGTAATTTCTATGCATCCTTATTGCTTGTAAAATATTTCAATAGTTTGAATAAACTAAAAGGAATGTCAATTTAATTTGTTCTGTGACAGTTTTAAAGCATCAAGTCACTATTCTAAGGTTGTGTTTTAGCTCTATAATTCAGGATTGGATCAAGATTGTTTGGAGAAAAAAGTCGGTTATCATGAATTTGTTAGAAAGAAGTAAGGTAGAAATTACCATTTTATTACGACTCGAAACAAACAAATTTAACTGCATTTTTAACACTTATTGCAAGTGCCTTCTCTATAATTATTTGGACAAAAATATGTGTCATCAAAATAAAAACAAATAGAGAGAAAAAGCAAAATGTTTTTGAGCTTACCCTTGTATTGGACCCAGGAGTAAAAGCATGACTTTTAAAGTACATGGATAATTTATTTATTCTACACCCAGCAACATCTGTGTGCCTCTCACTCAGCTGTTAATGAAAGCACAGTGCGCTTCACTACAATGCACTAGTTACGCTGTATGCCGGTTTCAGAATTGACTGTTTGGTTTATGTAGCTTTTCTGTCTGCAAATAATGTGGTATTCAATTGGAAAGTGAGACAGTGATAATTAGCACAATTTTTGTAAGGCTTTTAAAGAAAAGGGAACAATGTATGATGATAAAAGATGTAATGGGAATACTTGAGTAAATATTCAAATATCAAATTAAGTTTCCTTATGTGAAGTAATGGATTATTTTTGGATTTGATTAAATGATTGCAGTCAGACAGTGCAAAGAATTGTTAATTTCCTTGACATCATTTAAACATGTCTTAGAGAAAAAAATATACAATTGAACAATCTTAATACAGATGGAATAAACTGGATGTGATAAATTGGATTTGTGTAAAGCTTCTGATTTGATATCATAGTGTGTAGGATTATCGCTGGATTTAATTAAACGCTTGTAGTCATCAATTATATTGAATTGTTAATTAGCTGCATACTGATGATACACCTGAACTCATTTAAGTTGTGCTTTACCACACAAATCTCTCTGCATAGGACACTAAAGCAAGGACATGTAGCCTGCTATGTAACTTGCGTTGGGATCGAATTCAGCCAAAGCCAGCTGTAAAGCTTATGGATTACGGCACCAGAAAGCAAGGAAGATTCCGATGAGTGCATACCACAAGGTTCACGTCTGCTTGCATGCTTGCTAAATGGCAAATGATTCCTAGAGTTACTCCAGGCTAATCAGTACAGCCAATTTGTGGTGTAATTATTTTTGCCTCGGGTGAAGAATTTGGCAACCGACATTTAAGCTGAGTTGTCGATGATATCACATGGTTGGTGGTGCCGTTTTGTTTTTGAACTGCAAGCTACTATCATTTCACTATGCACCATGCGAACGTAACTGTGCTGGGATATTTTATACGTCTTGCAAATGTTAAGCTTATATATGGATTCCAATGTTGTATGGTTCCTACATCTGTTTATGATTCTGCATCAAGTTTTATTTAACAGTAGTTGATGTTCGGCGTATCTTTTGGCATCTCCAAGCAGACGATATTCAAAATTGTTTTAAATCTGTGCTTCCAAATTGTCTAGCTGGAGCCTGTGGTTTATCTATTGCTGTCTAGCTATAACACCCTATGAAGAAAATTCATCAAGTATACTTTAGCTGCTTTCCCAATGGATTCTAGATAATTAAACTTTGCTTGAATATTGTGCCACTGAAATTGCTAAAGTATATTTATCTATAGTTATATGTGTCAATTTGTCTGCCTTATCTACTGAAGATAACACTGTGTAAGAAACGTGGATTGGATTTTTGTTTATAAATTATATTTCATTTTATCAATTTGTGGAAGGATTGAATACATTTTGATGTTGTGACACACTTTATATATGTTATGAAGTTCATGCCCACGCTTTAGCAAGTTTTGATTTGATGATATTTTACTTAATGTGAATTTGAGACATTTCTTTGACGGAACATTTTGATTCAATAGCAATGAAACAAATGTGATAAATGTTTGAGACTATTTTGTCATCGAGTTAAACATGTTGATTTGATGGCATAGTACATATGTGAGGTGATGACATTTTGAGATCAGTACTGGAGTATGTTACACATTTTCGTTTGATAACATTATGCTCTCTTGTGAATAAAGATGAGCATTTTATGAGCTGTCAAAGAATAAACCAATATCTCACATATAAGTGTGATGACATTTACAAACCAGGATTTTGAAACACTTTTGATTCAATAACATGTGACTGAATGTGATGATACGCCTGGAATAAGTATACATTTTCTGAGCTGTCAACAAAAGTATAAGCAATAGCATCTAACACTATTCAATTTGTAAATTTTACCTATGCAACAATCTGTTTGAATTATAAAACAGGGATTTCTATATACTCTACCTCTATGTTATTTAGACACCCTTACCAAAATCTATTAAGTTCTTCAAGTGTAAATGGAACTTTAATCTATAGCAATAACTGGATAAAAGTTATTTTTACCTAGTGGATACAAGAAAAATACCAGGAAACTATAATACAGATTAGGAGTAACGCTGCAATTCTATGGATGCACTGTAACCAGAGGATGTTTATAAGAACCATCGCTCTTCTCTTGAATGGTGGTACGACTTGTTGTTAAAATATTCATGCAATTTTTCATCAAGTGGTTTACGTCTAAGAGTATATGACATAGTGGCTGTGATTTAGCACATAGTATCTTTGTATACATTAGTCTCTTCAAACTGTCACTAGATCTTTACACAGTGTTTTATTACCAAAGTGGAATATATTATATATAAGGCCTAACAAGTGATATGCACCAGCATTTTAAATATTCATTCTTTACTCCTTCTTGATATATATGCATAGTTTTTGAAGTCTTTGTCTTCTGCATTCTTTGAATTCTTGATAAGTTTGTAACAAAAAACAGTAACCATGGCGATTTATATGGACCCAGAAATGATGGACAAGATGAACAAACTGAAAGCTACCAGTGAGGATGAGATTTTGAAGAAATTGGACCGAGCCGGAAAACTTCCTGGAGGATCGGCATACCTTGTGCAGCAAAGAATGAAGGCTGAAGCTGCAAGAGCTCAGGCTGCTTCAGGAGAATCAGGGGGTACTACTCCAGCACAGAGTAAGAATGCTACTATTGTGAAGACTGTGCCCCCACCAGGACCTACAAAGAAAGTGGTAAGATAACTTATAGAGCAGAAATGTTAAGATATTTTTTAAAACAGCTTTACAACATTTACATATTTTTCTAATATTCTTCAATCAAAGAAATTCTCTTTTTACTTTAGTGACTTGCTGGTCTAACTTGCAGATTTTCCAATTCTTATGAATGACTGATTGATTGAATACCTATGCAATACTGATAAAAATTCAATCGTTAAATTGACAAAAAGCAGATCTGACTCTCATCCTTTAAATACTAATTTTGAAATTAATTTGTTTGGGGTCACATCAAAAACTACCATTGTAAGAAAGCATATAGTGACTAACTGTTAATTTTTGATAATGGAAGCTTACGCCTTAGCAACTAAATAATTGAGACTAATTTCAACAAAATATATTTCTAAAGACAATCTTGTATTATTTCTTGAAGTTGGAAAATGTAGGGGTCATGATACCACACCTTCTTGGTTTTTTAAGATCCTTTCCATCGGTATTTACTTATCTCTGCAATTTGTACGATTTTCATTCTCCTGAATTATGTTTCATAGACTTGCGGACTGATCACATGTCATATTAATGTGACAGTATGACAAGAGACTTTCTCCATTAATACTTGATTTTCTTTTGCATATCTTTTATTTTAAGAAATATATCAAGATTTGCGTAAGTTATGTCAAATTTTGCTTTTGGTTTATTTGATGCTTTGACAAATTTATTTGAGCATTTATGGGCTGAATTTGTGTTTTTATGTTGGCAAAGAAATTCTGTTTTTGTATAATTTCCACAATATGTTTGCAATATTAATTTTTATGTGCTATTGCCTAAAGCAAATCTTTGTTTTTGTTAAAAATTTGATTTCATTGTATTTAATTTTCAGGCTAGAAAACATGTTGAAGATGATGAAGAAGTAAGCCTACATTAATTATATTTGTTGCTAGTCTGTTTCAAGAGCAAATCCTTTTTCTATATTTTTGTTCAAATCATATTATTTTAATATATTCATACTTGATCATTTTTGTTAGGTCCGTGGCATACAGCAGTATGATGACTCTTTTTCTGAAATAGTTTTTGTCAGTTTTTTCATGCAATCATTTGAGTAGAAAGTTTGTGTATTTTGTAACTTAGAAGTAGCAAAAAGAAAAGATGAAAAACAAATGAAAACTTGATTGTGGATTTTACAAGTACAAAATTTACTTTTTAAGTTGTCTGTTCTATGTCATTATTTATGAAGATTTAAATCATCAAGCAAACCCCCATAAAGATACATTAATTCTTTGTTCAGGGAAATATTTCTGGTAGAATTTAGCAGCATAAAACATAGTGACTGCATAAGCAGACTCCTTATTAGAATGAGTCATTTTGACTCAAATATCTTGGTATTAAGTTAATTGCTAGTCATAAAAAGTTTGCTTCCATTTTTATAACTCACCTTGTTTCGTACAATTTGATAGTTATCACTACTTTAATTCTAAGTGGATCTGCTCTTGAAACTTAGAACCATTTAGAAAGTTTCCATTCCATTTAGGATGCTTCCATGCCGATTATTAAAGATTTTCCCATATCAACTAGGCCCTTCCATAATAGTTAAGTTGTTCCCATGCGAGTTAAGATTATTTCCATTCTAGTTAGGTCATTTCCACACCAAAAAATATATGATTTTGTTCCAGAAAATAGCATTAGTGATATAGCTCCATCTCCAAGTAGAATAGTTTTGATATTTAGTTTTCCAAAAAGTGTACCTTCATGTAGATTTTATATTTTACTTTGTGGGTCACAGAAAGTTTGTGTAGTAATAAAAAAACTACAAAAACATACACAATAAACATGCAAATATGAAACATGTAACCACAGACAAACATTTCCAACATTTTAACATAGTGTCTGTCCGAGGTATATTTTTTATGTTATCATTCTCATATTTAAGAAATTGCCCATACTCAAATTCCTGTCCAAAATGATTGTGTCTTTAGCCACCAAAATGTGTGCCTTTCTGTCATGGTAATGATTTGTATATTTTTAGAAGACAACTTTATAGTGTACAAAATAGAGTCTGCATACTCCCTTAATTTTACCTAGATACAACCCTACTGTAACATTGTATAGCTATGTGTAGTTTTAATTTTAGCAGGGACATTGATTTTAAATGATTGTTCTATGTGTTATGTCATGATAATTTGTAATTTTAGGATTTTATTTTTATATACTGTATATAATTGTTGCATGATAAGCTTTTAGTATAATTTGCCAACATATAAAAATTTAAATAAAGGATCTTAACATTAACACCAACAAAAGCCCCCCCCCCAAAAAAAAAAAAAAAGAAAAAGAAAGAAAGGATGTTGTAGTAGTCTTCAGATAGGTTATCAATATTCAAAAAGACTTTTAATGAAAGTTGGCAAATACTATTACTACTGAACTTAACTATTGCCAAAGATTAAAATATTTCAACTTTATTATGAAATTTGTAAAACAACATGTTTTTTTTTATTTTGAAAGAAAAGTGATGCCATTCTAAAAAGCATTGCTTCTATTCATAACATGCTTATTGCGTCTGTTAACGCATTAAAAGTAATATATATGTAAGTTGTAGATATAGTGAAAGATATTTGAGGATAGAAATTCTGGTGACAATAACATTTAGTTTGCTAATTAAACCATTGCAGGTTCAGTATGAATATTTACAAAGTAGCTTAAACCTAAAGGGACTCCCTTGGTTTAGTATATGACGTTTTCTTCCCTTGCCTGTATTCTTATACATGTTTATCTCATAGCATTTCCATCAGGTATAAAACATTATTTACACAGCATGAATTCATTTTCTATTGTAGAATTATGTTCAACAAAATCATGAAATTTCAGCATTAATAGTTTCCTGCTTGTTAAATCACCATGGTTGCCATTAAGTTTAGTTAAATCAACTTGAAAAACAGAACATTAATTGCTTGAATCATTTCTGAATGATGTTAAAGTTTTAATGCTGATGAGTGCATTATATGTTTGTAATGGGTGAAAAAGCACAATTAAAGATTTTTACAAAATTTAAGTAGTGTTTTCAAATAAATAGTACTAAAATAGCTGAACAAAAATCTTGGAGGAAGTATAATATTAGATGTTAGGTTTGTTACTTAAACTATCAATATAGTTGAATGCTAAGTGAATCTGCACTTCAAAGTTTCACATATAAGTTTATCTTGCTTTGGTGTTGTCTTAAACTTTCAGCAAAAATGAGTTGTGACATTCTCAATTGTAAAACACTTTTGATAAAAAGTGAAACATTAATCACTTTCCAATTAGGCTACCAACACTATATACTCAAAATTATTCAGCATTATTAGCCGTCAATGTCAGTAATAATCTTTCATTAGTTTCTCTGTTGTCCTTTAAATTATGATGAATGTGTTGATTTACTTTTTATTGCCTAATAAAAAAATAAGCAGGATGTAAAATATGTAGCCCATTTGAACCAGATCAAAGTGCTTCCTGTGATGTCATGAAATATTCTTCCAAGTGGCTTTGTTTTATTGATGGAAGCTTATGGTCCAATATACACTTCTACACATAGTCTATAACAGCTCTGAAATATTACTAACATATCAGCTGACAAAGCAAGTAAAGTTAAAATAAGTGCTGGGTTCAAAAACCTGGCTTAGCATTTATAAACTATCTCTAATTGTGTAAACAATTTCAATCTTCGATTTGAAACTACTTAAATCTCTATGTTAGGAACAAAGCAGAAATATTGACTTTCTAGTTAGCTCTGTAAATGGCACTTCTACTAAAGTATGGAAACTTCTGTTCTCCAATGTGGATGCCTCTAGGGAAAGAATGATTTCTACTCAGTTTCATTGTCTTTCTTAGAATAATAAATCCTGAGATCTAATCTCTTTTGCAGACATGAGAATACCAGGTTGGCATTAATTTGTCAAGTGCATGGCCTCAACAAAGATATTATTTTACTGCAGAAAATTCTCTACTTTGACAAGTTAAATAAGAATTCCTTTTATTGTTTATATAATTATGTGATAGATGAGGCAGCCTGGTGGTGATTTTCTGTGACATTACTGATCAGTCAAAATGTTTTCTCCAGGAAATTAAAGAGAGGTTGGGAGTAGGATTGAAGAGGTTAGAGAGTAGTATAGTACAGTGCAAGGGGCAAATTATGTTCAATTGATATGATAGAGCATTAAAAATGCTTCCAGAACACCTAAATATGTTATAGTAGTTAGGAGGTTGATGAACCTTACAAAAGGAACATATTGATGTGACATGTGCAATATTTATATACCATTGAGAGAGTCTAAAAATGCAGAAAACAAATCTTTAAACTTTACTATTACATAAGATCATTACAGATACACCATATATATCAAAGTTTAATGTAGTGGAAGGTCCATGTTTTATACAAGACCATACAGAGCTAGGACACATTTTACAAACAACCAATTCAAGCCAAGATTTAAAAACATCTTTGTCAGATGGACTAACAAGGTGTTGGATAGCAGTAAAACACACAATTAGTGAACATGATCTGCTCACACATGTAAAATGTACTTTTTACAGTATTTATTCAACATCTTCATTCATGACTTCCCACTCATTTCATTAGAGCACCTGTATTGTCATTTGTATTGGGGCCACTCAAACTATAATTCTGAAGTAGATCTTGGTTCTTAAAAGACTACAATAAAGTCAAACAAGTTGGAATGGATAAGTTCTTACCGTTTACAGGAATAGCAATTTATAAATTTCAGTACATTTTCTAGAATTTATAAAGTTTTTCAGAATTTTTGAACATTTAGCAAAATTTGTGCTACATTCCCTTTAATGTTTGATTTAGAAATTTATTTATAAAAGATATGTTGAGTATGCATATCCTCTTGCAAAAACAGTTTTTCGACTAATTTTTTAAAAATAGTAGAACTTTTAGTAAATTTTGTATTACAAATTGCCAATTTGATTGATACGGATATTTTGTTTATATTGACCACAAGAAAAAAAGTTTCAAAAGTAGTTATATAGATTCTTTGTCGTAACTAGATTTCCAAGGTATCTAGCATGAAATGGACACCTTGGTACATTAACGTCAGTGTAATTTGATCATCATGGCAGTTTGGTCCCAGGCAACATGTCTCTTGTCTAGGTATATCCCACTGACCATTATGATGTCTCTTAAATAGGAGTTACTCAAGCCAGGAACATTAGCATCAAGTGTATTAGATATATCTATAGTTACTAACTTCTTTATCAATGCCATTTTGCAAGAAAACTTCTAAACATGCTCCAGGAGCATGTATTAGAGATATCTAGTTATTTGCTTCTTTATCAATGCAATTTTACAAACAACATTTAAACATGCTCCCAGAGCATGTATTAGATACATCTAGTTACTTGCTTCTTTATTAATGCCATTTTGCAAGACAATATTTAAACATGCTCCCGGAGCATGTATTAGATACTGTTCCTGGATCAGCTGCTCCAGGAGCATAATTTCGGGCCAAAATCTCACAAAAGCTAGCAGTTTGGTCCCAGACAACATTTCTCTTGTCTAGGTATATCCCACTGAAGCTCACTGACCATTATTATGTCTCTTGAATAGGAGTTACTCCAGCCAGGAACATTATGTCATGTGTAATTTGATGCATATGGAATTGGTCGCACGAACATTATTTTTATTATGTGTAATACATGTATAATCATCAGAGTGGTCTGCCCCAGCAAAACATTATTCATTTAAATTAGTATACTTTTCTAACCCTAACCCCACTGAATCTCACGCTATCCCATTCCGCAAAGTTAAGAAATTCACCAAGTCCAAATGCGTCCTAGACCCGAGTTAGCTATGATCATGAAATTGCTGCCATGGCAGCGCCTGCACAGTGGCTTGACATAGTGATAATTGGATCGGGAAGCGGGAGGTTGTTGGTTCAAATCCAGGTAAAAACCAGCCATTTTTGACTTTCGAAGAGGTAGTTTTTAATCAAAGAAGTGGTCAAAAATGTTAGGGTTAAAATATACATACATAAATTGTGTAAATGTTATTTCCCTTTTTTGAAATTGCCATAAAATTATGTAGAATAATTTGCCAAATGTTGGATATAAGATAGCAGCACCATTTTGATAGAAGCAAAAATCTACATTTCCCAAACTCGCACACACAACTTACAATGGATCAAAGTGATATATTATAGGTGTGTGGGGGGTCTGTTTGTTTTGCAACATCATCCAAAAGGAAACATGGTTTAAAATATCAGTGAATTTTTTAGTAATAACTCAAGGGTTTGCAAAATGCATCTATTGCTGTGGTAAATTGAAAATCAATTGATGTTTCTGACTCTTGACTGTTTACCTTTGAACGACATGGCACTTAACATGATTCTGACTGTACCTCAAGACATTTTAAGTAATTCAATAGAGACACAACTTCTGCCTCTTTCCACTCCATTGTGCATTATGAGAAGAAATGAACTTGGGGTCGCCATATATTTCTGTGCAATACATACTGCAATATATGTATGTATTTTTTCAAAACGTTAAAGGAACTAACCCTTCCCAGGGTTAATAAAATATTGCCTTGTGAAGGAGGTGTAATTTCTATGCATCCTCATTGCTTGTAAAATATTTCAATAGTTTTGATAAACTAAAAGGAATGTCAATTTAGTTTGTTCTTAAACAGATTTAAAGCATCAAGTCACACTATTCCAAGGTTGTGTTTTAACTCTATAATTCACGATCGGATCAAGAATCAAGATTGTTGAAAAAAAAAAAGACAGTTATCATGAATTTGTTAGAAAGAAATAAAGTAGGAAATTACCATTTTGTTACACTCAAAACAAACTTAATTTAACTGTAATTATAACACTTTGACATTGATTTTCTTCAAAATTTTTATGTACATGTGACTTCTCTATGAATTATGTGGACAAAAATATGCGTTGTCAAAAAAGAAAAGAAAAGAAAAGATGGTTTTTACCTTACGTCCTTGTTTGGACTCAGAGTAAAGCGTGGTTTTTAAAGTACATGGACATTTGCATAGGATCACAAAGTAATCATCTAAACCCAGTGTGCCTCTCACTTAGCTGTTAATGAGAGCACAGTGCGCTTCACTACAATGCACTGGTTACGCTGTATGTCAGCTTCAGAATTGACTGTTTGGTTAATGTAGCTTTTCTGTCTGCAAATAATGTGGTATTCAATTGAAAAGTGAGACGGTGATAATTAGCACAATTTTTGTAAGGCTTTTAAGAAAAGGGAATAATGTATGATGATAAAAGATGTAATGAGAATACTTGAGTAAATATTCAAATATCAAATAGAGTTTCCTTATGTGGAGAAATGGATTATTTTTGGATTTAATTAAATGCTTGCAGTCAGACAGTGCAAGGAATTGTTAATTTCCTTGACATTATTTAAACATGTCTTAGAGGAAAAATACACAATTGAACTATATTGATAGAGATGGAATAAACTGGATGTAATAAATTGGATTTGTTTTAAGCTTATGGTTTGATGTCATAGTGTGTAGGATTATTGCTGGATTTAATTAAACGCTTGTAGTCATCAATTATATTGAATTGTTAATTAGCTGCATACTGATGATACACCTGAACTTATTTAGGTTGTGCTTTACGACACAATTCTCTCTGCATAGGACACTAAAGCAAGGACATGTAGCCTGCTATGTAACTCGCGTTGAGATCAAATTCAAGCCAAAGTCAGCTGTAGAGCTTATGGATTACTACAAGGTTCACATCTGCTTGCATGCTTGCTAAATGGCAAATGATTCCTAGAGTTACTCCAGGCTAATCAGTACAGCCAATTTGTGGTGTAATTATTTTTGCCTCTGGTGAAGAATTTGGCAACCGACATTTAAGCTGAGTTGTCGCTTATATCAAATGGTTGGTGGTGCCGTTTTGTTTTTGAACTGCAAGCTACTATCATTTCACTATGCATCGTGGGAACATAAACTGTGCTGGGATATTTTATACGTCTTGTAAATGTTAAGCTTATATATGGATTTCAATGTTGTATGGTTCCTACATCTGTTTATGATTCTGCATCAAGTTTTATTTAACAGTAGTTGACATTCGGCGTATCTTTAGGCACCTCCCAGGAGACGATATATTCAAAAGTGTTTTAAATCTGTGCTTCCAAATTTTCTAGAAGGAGCCTGTGGTTTATCTATTGCCGTCTAGCTATAACACCCTATGATGAAAATTCATCAAGTATTCTTTAGCTGCGCTCCCAATGGATTCTAGATAATTAAACTTTGCTGGAATATTGTGCTACTGAAATTGCTATTTCTTCTAAAGTATATTTACCTTTAGTTATATGTATCAATTTGTCTGCCTTATCTGCTGAAGATAACACTGTGTAAGTAGCGTGGATTGGATTATTTGTTTATTAATTTTAGTGCATTTTATCATTTGGAAGGATTGGATACATTTTTATGTTGTGACAATATAAATTATGAAATGCATGCCCAGGCTTTAACAAGCTTTGATTTTATAATATTTTAGTTAATGGGATTTTGAGACCTTTCTTTGATGGAACATTTTGATTCAATAGCATTAAAACAAATGCGTTACCTGTTTGAGACTATTTTGTCATCACGTTAAACAAGTTGATTTGATGACATACTACATATGTGAGGTGATGAAATTTTGAGATCAGCACTGGAGTATGTTATGCATTTTTGTTTGATAACATTACACCCGCTTGTGAATAAAGATGAGCATTTTATGAGCTGTCAAAGAATAAACCAATATCACACATATAAGTGTGATGACATTTACGAACCAGGATTTTGAAACACTTTGATTCAATAACATGTAACTTAATGTGATGATATGCCTTGAATAAGTATACGTTTTCTGAGCTGCCAACAAAAGTATAAGCAATAGCATCTAACACTATTCAATTTATCAATTTTACCTATGCAACAATCTGTTTGAATTATAAACAGGGATTTCTATATACTCTACCTCTATGTTATGTAGACACCCTTACCAAAAGTCGTTAAAGTTCTTCAAGTGTAAATGGAACATTAATCTATAGCAATAACTGGATAAAAGTTATTTTTACTGAGTGGACACAGGAAAAATACCAGGAAACTATAATACAGATTAGGAGTCACCCTTCATTTCCATGGATGGACTGTAACCAGAGGATGTTTATAAGAACCATCACTCATCCCTTGAATGGTGGTACGACTTGTTGATAAAATATTCATGCTATTTTTCATCAAGTGGTTTACTTCTAAGAGTATATGACATAGTGGCTGTGATTTACCACATAGTATCTTTGTATACATTTTTCTCTTCAACCCGTCACTAGATCTCTACATAGTGTTTTATTACCAAAGTGGAATATATTATATTATAAGGCCTTACAAGTGATATGCACCAACTTTTCAAATATTCATTCTTTACTTCTTGATATATATGCATACTTTTTGAAGTCTTCGTCTTCTGCATTCTTTGAATTCTTGATAAATTTTTAAACAAAAAAACCAGTAACCATGGCGATTTATATGGACCCAGAGATGATGGACAAGATGAACAAACTGAAAGCTACCAGTGAGGATGAGATTTTGAAGAAATTGGACCGAGCCGGAAAACTTCCTGGAGGATCGGCGTACCTTGTGCAGCAAAGAATGAAGGCTGAAGCTGCAAGAGCTCAGGCTGCTTCAGGAGAATCAGGGGGTACCACTCCGGCACAGAGTAAGAATGCTACTATTGTGAAGACCGTGTCCCCACCAGGACCTGCTAAGAAAGTGGTAAGATAACATGTAGAGCAGAAAATGTTAAGATATTTTTTTAACAGTTTTACAACATTTACATTTTTTCTAATATTCTTTGATCAAAGAAAATCCTCTTTATACTTTAGGCCTGACGTCACTAGACTTTCTGTTCTCAATGAGAAGTTCTGTTTAGAAATACCCACCTAGACATGTGGTATAATTTGATCCTTGTACCTCATTTGTAAGTTTTATATACTTCTTGAATACTTGAATATAAATATATAAAAATATTTGACCTAGATTGTCTAATTATCCATATATCATGAAATTCAGTTGGTGGGAAGTTCTCACTCTGGCGAGAAAGTCTATAGTGACGCCTCGCCTTAGTGACTTGCTGGTCTAACTTGCAGATTTTCCAATTCTTATGAATGACTGATTGATTGAATACCTTATTCAATACTGATAAAAAATCAATCCTTTAATTGACAAAAAGCAGATCTGACCCTCATCCTTTAAATGCTAATTTTGAAATTTATTTGTTTGGGGTCGCATCAAAAACCACCATTGTTAGAAAGCATATAGTGACTAACTGTTAATTTTTGATAATGGAAGCTTACGCCTTAGCAACTAAATAATTGAGACTACTTTCAACAAAATATATTTCTAAAGAAAATCTTGTATTATTTCTTGAAGGCGGAAAATGTAGGGATCATGATACCACACCTCCTTGGTTTTCAAAGGTCCTTTCCATCGGTATTTACTTATCTCTGCAATTTGTATGATTTTCATTCTCCTGAATTATGTTTCAAAGACTTGCGGGCTGATCACATGTCATATTAATATGACAGTATGACAAGAGAATTCCTCCATTAATGCTTGATTTTCTTTTGCATATTTTTTATTTTAAGAAATATATCAACATTTGCGTTAGTTATGTCAAATTTTGCTTTTGGTTTATTTGATGCTTTGACAAATTTATTTGAGCATTTATGGGCTTAATTTGTGTTTTTATGTTGGCAAACAAATTCTGTTTTTGTATAATTTCCACAATATGTTGCAATATTGATTTTTATGTGCTTATGCTTTAAGGCAAATCTTTGTTTTTGTTAAAAATTTGATTTCATTGTATTTAATTTCCAGGCTAGAAAACATGTTGAAGATGATGAAGAAGTAAGCCTACATTAATTATATTTGTTGCTAGTCTGTTTTAAGAGCAAATCCTTTTTCTATATTTTTGTTCAAATCAGATTATTTTAATATATTCGTACCTGATCTTTTTTGTTAGGTCCTTGGCATACAGCAGTATGATGACTCTTTTTCTGAAATAGTTTTTGTCAGTTATTTCACGCAATCATTTGAGTAGAAAGTTTGTGTAGTATGTAACTTAGAAGTAGATGAAGATGAAAAAAAAATGAAAACTTTATTGTGGTACAAAATTTACTTTTAAGTTGTCTGTTCTATGTCATTATTTGTGAAGATTTAAATCATCAAGCAAACTCCATAAAGATCTATTAATTATCTGTTCAGGAAAATATTTCTGGTAGAATTGACTGCATTTGGTGAGTAATTGCACATAAGCAGCCTACTAATTAGAATGAGTCATTCTGACTCAAATATCATGGTATTAAGTTAATTGCTTCTCATAAAAAGTTTGCTTCCATTTTTGTAACTTACCTTGTTTTGTACAATTTGATAGTTATCACTACTTTAATTTAAGTTGATCTGCTCTTGAAACTTAGAACCATTTTGAAACTTTCCATTCCATTTAGGATGCTTCCACACCAATTATTAAAGATGTTCCCATGTCAACTAGGCCCTTCCATAGTAGTTAAGTTGTTCCCATACAAGTTAAGGTTATTGTAGATAGGTCATTTCCATACCAAAAAGTTCATGATTTTGTTCCAAGAAAATAGCATTAGTGACATAGCTCCATCTCCAAGTAGAATAGTTTTGATATTTAGTTTTCCAAAAAGTGTACCTTCATGTAGATTTTATATTTTACTTTGTGGGTCACAGAATGTTTGTGTAGTGATTAAAAAACTACAAAAATATAGAGATTAAACATGGAAACATGTAACCACAGACAAACATTTCCAACATTTTAACATAGTTCCTGTCCGAGGTATATTTATATGTTATCATTCTTATATTTACGAATTTGCCTATACTCAAAATTGTTGTCCAAAATGATTGTGTCTTTAGCCACCAAAACCTGTGCTTTTCTGTCATAGTAATGATTTTTATATGTTTAGAAGACAACTTTATAGTATACTAAATTTTACCTATATACAACCCTACTGTAACATTGTATAGCCCACTACATTTTGTATATCATGTCTATGTGTAGTTTTAATTTTAGCAGGGACGTTGATTTTAAATGATTCTTCTGTGTTATGTCATGATGATTTGTAATTTTATGATTTATTTTTTTATATACCATATATGATTGCTGCATGATACGATGTAGGTATAATTTGCTACCAAATAAAAATTTAAATAAAGGATCTTAACATTAACACCAACAAAAGCCCACCCCCCAAAAAAAAAAAAAAAAAAAAAAAAAAAAGGATGTTCTAGTGTCTTTAGATCCTAATAAGTTATCAATATTCACTAAATGAAAAAGACATTTGATGAATGTTTGAAAATGCTAATACTACCGTACTTAACTATTTCCATAGATTAAAATATTTCAAGAATTTCTTAATCTTGAGCTTTATTATGATAATTGTATTAAAATTTCAATTTGCTTGTGTAAATTCTGAATTGAAATACAAATGTTATGCAAGATAGTGATCAACATTCTTATACATGTTTATATTACCTTACAGCATTTCCATCAGGTATAGAACATTATTTACACAGCATGAATT
>JXSR01S053335.1:95662-110636 GCA_000969725.1 Ophiothrix spiculata
GGTGTCTGTTTGTTTTGTAACATCAGCCAAAAGGAAACATGATTTAAAATATCAGTGATTTTTTTAGTAATAACTCAAGGGTTTTGCTAAATGCATTTATTGCTGTATTGAATCTAAAATCAATTTGATGTTTCTGACTCTAACTGTTTACCTTTGAACGACATGGTACTTAACATGATTTCTGACTGTACCTCAGGACATTTGAAGTAATTCAATAGAGACACAACATCTGCCTCTTTCCCCTCCATTGTGCATTTAGAGAAGAAATGAACTTAGGGTCGCCATATATTTCTGTGCAATATATACTGCAATATATATATATATATATATGTCTTTTTTTCAAAATGTGAAAGGAATTAACCCTTCCCAGGGTTAATAAATTATTGCCTTGTGAAGGAGGTGTAATTTCTATGCATCCTTATTGCTTGTATAATATTTCAATAGTTTCGATAAACTAAAAGGAAATTATGTCAATTTAGTTTGTTCTTTGACAGTTATTCAAGTCTCTATTCTAAGGTTGTGTTTTAACTGACTCTTTAATTCAGGATCGGATCAAGATTATTTGGAGAAAAAAGACAGTTATCATGAATTTGTTAGAATCAGGTAGAAATTACCATTTTGTTATAACACTTCAAATTTATTTCCTACAATTTTTTTTTGACTTCTCTATGCATTATTTGGACAAAAATATATGTT
Source organism: Ophiothrix spiculata (assembly GCA_000969725.1). Taxonomy (NCBI): domain Eukaryota; kingdom Metazoa; phylum Echinodermata; class Ophiuroidea; order Amphilepidida; family Ophiotrichidae; genus Ophiothrix; species Ophiothrix spiculata. The sequence continues at coordinate 96,359 of JXSR01S053335.1, forward strand.
TTGTACCCAGGAATAAAAGTATGGTTTTTAATGTACATGGACATTTGCATCCCAAAGTAGTCACATACATCCAGCAACATCTGTGTGCCTCACAATCATTCCGCTCTTAATGAGATCACAGCGCGCTTCACTACAATGCATAAGTTACGCTGTATGCCAGTTTCAGAATTGGCTGTTTGGTTAATGTAGCTTTTCTGTCTGCAAACAATGTGGTATTCAATTGGAAAGTTAGACAGTGATAATTAGCACAATTTTTGTAAGGTTTTTAAGAAAAGGGAATAATGTATGATGATAAAAGATGTAATGGGAATACTTGAGTATATATTCAAACATCAAATTAAGTTTCCTGATGTGAAGTAATGGATTATTTTTGTATTTAATTAAATGCTTGTAGTCAGACAGTGCAAAGAATTGTTAATTTCCTTGACATTATTTAAACATGTCTTAGAGGAAAAATATACAATTGAACAATCTAGATACAGATGGAATAAACTGGATGTGATAAATTGGATTTGTTCTAAGTTTATAATTTGATGTCATAGTGTGTAGGATTATTGCTGGATTTAATTAAATGCTTGTAGTCATCAATTATATTAAATTGTTAATTAGCTGCATACTGATGATACACCTGAACTCATTTAGGTTGTGCTTTACAACACAAATCTCACTGCATAGGACACTAAAGTAAGGACATGTAGCCTGCTATGTAACTCGCATTGAAATCAAATTCAAGCCAAAGCCAGCTGTAAAGCTTATGCATATCGGCATTAGGAAGCAAGGAAGATTCCAATGAGCACATACCACAAGGTTCGCATCTGCTTGCATGCTTGCTAAATGGCAAATGATTCCTAGGGTTACTCCAGGCTAATCAGTACAGCCAATTTGTGGTGTAATTATTTTGTGCCTCGGGTGAAGAATTTGGCAACCGACATTTAAGCTGAGTTGTCGCTGATATCACATGGTTGGTGGTGCCGTTTTGTTTTTGAACTGCTTGCACAAGCTACTATCATTTCACTATGCACCATGCGAACGTAATTGTGCTGGGATATTTTATACGTCTTGCAAATGTTAAGCTTATATATGGATTCAATGTTGTATGGTTCCTACATCTGTTTATGATTCTGCATCAAGTTTTATTTAACTGTAGTTGATATTCGGCGTATCTTTTGGCATCTCCAAGCAGACGCTATTCAAAAGTGTTTTAAATCCGTGTTTCCAAATTGTCTAGCAGGAGCCGGTGGTTCATCTATTGCTGTCTAGCTAAAACACCCTATGAAGAAAATTCATCAAGTATTCTTCAGCTGCTTTCCAAATGGATTCTAGATAATTAAACTTTGCTGGAATATCGTGTCACTGAAATTGCTATTTCTTCTAAAGTATATTTTCCCGTGTTATATGTGTCAATTTGTCTGCCTTATCTGCTGAAGATAACACTGTGTAAGTAGCGCGGATTGGATTATTTGTTTATTAATTTTTTGCTTTTTATCAATTTGTGGAAGGATTGAATACATTTTGATGTGTATATTATGAAGTTCATGCTCAGGCTTTAGCAAGTTTTGATTTGATGATATTTTATTTAATGTAATTTTGAGACCTTTCTTTGATGGAACATTTTGATTTAATAGCATTAAAACAAATGAGAAAAATGTTCTGACTAATATGTCATTGAGTTAAACTAGTTGATTTGATGACATAGTACATGTGCAAGTTGATGACATTTTGGTTTGATAACATTACATCCGCTTGTGAATAAAGATGAGCATTTTATGAGCTGTCACAGAATAAACCAATATCTCACATACATGTGTGATGACATTTACAAACCAGGATTTTGAAACACTTTGATTCAATAACATGTAATTAAATGCGATGATACGCCTTGAATAAGTATATGTTTTCTGAGCTGCCAACAAAAGTATAAGCAATAGCATCTAACACTATTCAATTTGTCAATTTTACCTATGCAACAATCTGTTTGAATTATAAACAGGGATTTCTATATACTCTACCTCTATGTTATGTAGACACCCTTACCAAAAGTCATTGAAGTTCTTCAACTGTAATTTGAATATTAACCTATAGCAATAACTGGATAAAAGTTATTTCTACTGAGTGGACACAGGAAAAATACCAGGAAAATATAATATAGATTAGGAATAACACTTGAATCCATGGATGGACTGTAACCAGAGGATGTTTATAAGAACCATCACTCATCCCTTGAATGGTGGTATGACTTGTTAATAAAATATTCATGCTATTTTTCATCAAGTGGTTTACATCTAAGAGTATATGACATAGTGGCTGTGATTTAGCGCATAGTATCTTTGTATACATTATTCTCCTCAACCTGACACTAGATATCTACATAGTGTTTTATTACCAGAGTGGAATATATTACATATAATGCCTTACCAGTGATATGCAACAACTTTTTAAATATTCATTCTTTACTTCTTCTTGATATATATAATTATATTCATAATTTTTGAAGTCTTCGCCTTCTGCATTCTTTGAATTCTTGATAAATTTTTAACAAACACCAGTAACCATGGCGATTTATATGGACCCAGAGATGATGGACAAGATGAACAAACTGAAAGCTACCAGTGAGGATGAGATTTTGAAGAAATTGGACCGAGCCGGAAAACTTCCTGGAGGATCTGCGTACCTTGTGCAGCAAAGAATGAAGGCTGAAGCTGCAAGAGCTCAGGCTGCTTCAGGAGAATCAGGGGGTACCACTCCAGCACAGAGTAAGAATGCTACTATTGTGAAGACTCTGCCCCCACCAGGACCTGCTAAGAAAGTGGTAAGATAACTTATAGAGCAGAAAATTTTAAGATAATTTTAAAAACAGTTTTACAACTATTACATATTTTTCATATATTCTTCGATCAAAGAAATACCTCTTTTTACTTTAGTGACTTGCTGGTCTAATTTGCAGATTTTCCCATTCTTATGAATGACTGATTGATTGAATACCTTATGCAATACTGATAAAAATTGACAAAAAGCAGATCTGACTCTCATCCATTAAATGCTAATTTTGAAATTTATTTGTTTGGGGTCACATAAAAAACTACCATTGTAAGAAAGCATGTACTGAGTACCTGTTAATTTTTGATAATGGAAGCTAACGCCTTAGCAACTAAATAATTGAGACTAATTTCAACAAAATGTATTTCTAAAGAAAATCTTGTATTATTTCTTAAAGGTGGAAAATGTACAGATCATAATACCACGCCTTCTTGGTTTTCTAAGATCCTTTCCATCGGTATTTACTTATCTCTGCAATTTGTACGATTTTCATTCTCCTGAATTATGTTTCATAGACTTACGGGCTGATCACATGTCCATATTAATATGACAGTATGACGAGTCCACGTCGGTCCGACATTTAAGCTGAGTTGTCGCTGATATCACATGGTTGGTGGTGCCGTTTTGTTTTTGAACTGCAAGATGTCTCTTGAATAGGAGTTACTCCAGCCAGGAACATTAGTGTCATGTGTAATTTAATGCCTATACTGTGATTACTATATTATGAACATTATTTGCAATATTAATTTTTATGTGCTTTTGCTTAAAGCATTTTTTTTTTTTTGTTAAAAATTTGATTTCATTGTATTTAATTTTCAGGCTAGAAAACATGTTGAAGATGATGAAGAAGTAAGCCTACATTAATTATATTTGTTGCTAGTCTGTTTCAAGAGCAAATCCTTTTTCTATATTTTTGTTCAAATCAGATTATTTTAATATATTCGTACCTGATCTTTTTTGTTAGGTCTTGGCATACAGCAGTATGATGACTCTTTTTCTGAAATAGTTTTTGTCAGTTATTTCATGCAATCATTTGAGTAGAAAGTTTGTGTAGTTTGTAACTTAAAAGCAGCAAAAAGACAATATGAAAAAACAAATGAAAACTTGATTGTGGTTTCTACAAGTACAAAATTATGTCATTACTTGGGAAAATTTAAATCATCAAGCAAACCCCCATAAAGATCTATTAATTCTTTGTTCAGGAAAATATTTCTGGTAGAATTTGGAAGCATAAAACATAGTGACTGCATTTGGTGAGTAGTTGCACATAATCAGACTCCTATTAGAATGAGTCATTTTGACTCATATATCTTGGTATTAAGTTAATTGCTACTAATAAAACGTTTGCTTCCATTTTTGTAACTTACCTTGTTTCGTACAATTTGATAATTATCACTACTTTAATTCTAAGTGGATCTGCTCTTGAAACTTTGAACCATTTAGAAAGTTTCCATTCCATTTAGGATGCTTCCATGCCGATTATTAAAGATTTCCCATATCAACTAGGCCCTTCCATAATAGTTAAGTTGTTCCCATGCGAGTTAAGATTATTTCCATTCTAGTTAAGTCATTTTCATACCAAAACGTTCATGATTTTGTTCCAGAAAATAGCATTAGTGATATAGCTCCATCTCCAAGTAGAATAGTTTTGATATTTAGTTTTCCAAAAGGTGTTCCTTTATGTAGATTTTATATTTTACTTCGTGGGTCACAGAAAGTTTGTGTAGTAATTAAAAAAACTACAAAAATAACATGCAAATATGACACATGTAACCACAGACAAACATTTCCAACAAATTAACATGTTCCTGTCAGAGGTATTTTTTATGTTATCATTCTCATATTTAAGAATTGGCCTATACTCAAATTCCTGTCCGAAATGATTGTGTCTGTAGCCACCAAAACATGTGCCTTTCTGTTATGGTAATGATTTGTATATTTTTAGAAGACAACTTTATAGTACACTAAATAGAGTCTGTATACTCCAAAATTTTACCTACATACCAGTACAACCCTACTGTAACATTGTATAGCCCACTACATCATGTCTTATTGTAGTTTTAATTTCAGCAGGGACATTGATGATTTTAATGTGATAATTGTCATGATAATTTGTAATTTTATGATTTATTTTTTTATATACCGTATATAATTGTTGCATGATTAGATGTAAGTATAATTTGCTACCAAATAAAAATTTAAATAAAGGATCTTAACATTAATACCAACAAAAGCTCCCCCCCCCAAAAAAAAAAAATAAAAATAATGATGATCTGGTAGTCTTTACATCCTAATAGGTTATCAATATTCACTGATTAAATGAAAAAGACTTTTATTATTACCGTACTTAACTATTGCCATAGATTAAAATATTTCAAGAATTTCTCAATCTTAAGCTTTATTATGATTATTGTATTAAAATTTCAATTTGCTTGTGTAAATTCTGAATTGAAATACAAGTGTTATGCAAGATTGTGATCAACATCCTTATACATGTTTGTATTACCTTCAGGTATAGAACATTATTTACACAGCATGAATTCATTTTCTATTGTAGAATTATTATGTTCAACAAAATCATGAAATTTCAGCATTAATAGTTTCCTGCTTGTTAAATCACCATGGTTACCATTAAGTTTGGTTAAATCAACTTAAGAAATAGAACATTAATTGCTTCAAGTATTTCTGAATGTTGTTATAGGTTTAACGCTGATGATTGCATTATATGTTTGTAATGGGTGAAAAAGCACAATTAAATTTTTTTACAAAATTTAAGTAGGGTGTTTTCAAATAGATCAGTACTGAAATAGATGATTAAAAATCTGGCAGGTAGTATAATATTTGATGTTAGGTTTTTGTCACTTAAACTGGCAATATAGTTTAATTTATACTTTCAGCAAAAATGAGTTGTGACATACTCAAATGTAAAACACTTGATAAAGAAGTGACAAATTAATCACCTTCCACGCTCAAAGTTGAATTCAGAACTTTATTGATAAATACATCTTGAGAATATTAATTGAGTTTTAATGAAGGTTTTTTTTCATGGACTAAGATGAGGTCATCATGTTCATTGTTTTACATCAGAACTAATTGAAACAATTGTGAGCGTTCAAGGAATTTAAACACAATATTGACATCAAGAACAATTATGAATATTTGGAACCTTTTTTGTTTGCATTTAATTAACACTAATTAGGCTACCAACACTATATACTCAAAATCATTCAGGATGATTAGCCGTCAATGTCAGTAAAAATCTTTCATTAGTTTCTTTGCTGTATTTTAAATTATCTTCCAAGAATGATGAATGTGTTTATTTACTTTTTATTGCTTAATAAAAAAATAAGATAAGGAGGATGTAAAATATGTAGCCCATTTGAACCAGATCAGAGTGATTCCTGTGATGTCATGAGAAATCCTAAATGGCTTTGTTTTTATTGAGGGTAGCTTATGGTTAAACTTCCTACACACATAGTCTATAACAGCTCTGAAATATTGCTAACATTTCAGCTGATAATGAAAGTAGAGTTAAAATTAGTGTTGGGTTCAAAAACCTTGCTAAGCATTTATAAACTATCTCTAATTTTGTTAACAATTTCAATCTTCGATTTGAAACTACTTAAATCTCTATGTTAGGAACAAAGCAGAAATAATGACTTTATAGTTAGCTCTGTAAATGGCACTTCTACTAAAGTATGGAAACTTCGGTTCTGCAATGTGGATGACTCTAGTTTGAGTTGAAATAATAAAGCATTTAAAATGCTTCCAGAACCAGAATACCTAAAGACGTTATATAGTAGTTAGGAGGTTGTTGAACCTTGGAAAGGAGCGTTATATAAATTCATAGTTGTACCAGTGAGAAAATCTAAACTAGAAATAGAATATATGAGTGGTGCTCTGGCAAAATGAGCAGAAAGTCACAATTTTCAAAATTGAGTTTATGGCATATATTAATTATCTATAATCTCAGCTTTTGAATGATATATATAATATGTCATACTTTCTTTCTATAATTTTCATTTAGAGAACAAAATGCAAGGTAGTCCACTCAAAATTACCCTTGAATAATTGTACTTCCCAGTATAATTGACTTTCAAAATGTAAAGTATAAAAAACTATAGGTTAATACTTATGCATTAATGCGTTTTATGTCAAAAAACGAAATTTGATCTTTTCACCATATTTTTACTCAGCAGCCATTTATTCAAAATCTTCAATCATGACTTTCTGCTCATTTTGCCAGAGCACCACTCATTTGTAACAAAGACTCAAAAGTTTACTCTACACAAGACCATTACTGATGCATCAAAATTTAATGTAGTGAAAGACCCATGGTTTTATATATGTACAAGAACATAGAGAAGTAGGAAACATTTTACAAACAACTGATTCAAGACACAATTAAAAAAAAAGCTTTGTCAGATGGACTGACAAGGTGTTGAATAGCAGTAAAACATACAATAAGTCATATTCTGATTACGCTTGTAAAATGCACTTTTTAAATAATTTATTCAGGACTTTCCACACATTTTGATGGAGCATTTGTATTGATTAATTTTGTAACAAATAGTAAACCTTTTAGTCAATTTGGTATTGTATTGTACCTCGTCACTTGCCAGTTTGGTCGATATGGATATTTTGTTTACATTGACCACAAGAAAATTTTTTCGTAAGTAGTTGTATTGATTCTTTGCCGTAACTATATTTTTCAGGTATCTAGCATGAAATGGACACCTGGGTACATTACTAACAGTTTGATCCCAGGCAACATCTCCCTTTTCTAGGTATATCCTACTGACCATTATGATGTCTCTTGAATAGGAGTTACTCCAGCCAGGAACATTAGTGTCATGTGTAATTTAATGCCTATACTGTGATTACTATATTATGAACATTATTTTTATTATGTGTAATACATGTATAATCACCAGAGTGGTCTGTCCCAGCAAAACATTATTCATTTAGATTTGTTTACTTCTTTAAAATATACATACATATATTGTGCAAATATTGTTTCCCTTTTTTGAACCTTAAATAAGATTATGCAGAATAACTTGCTAAATGTTGGATATAAGATAGCAGCACCATTTTCCCAAACTGGCACACTTAACTTACAATGGATCAAAGTGATATATTATTTGTGTGGGGTGGGGTAGGGTTGGGATGGGGGTCTGTTTATTTTGTAACATCAGTCAAAAGAAAACATGATTAAAAATATCAGAGGACTTTTGCTTTTAGAAATAACTCAAGGGTTTTGCTGAATGCATCTATTGCTGTGTTAAATTTAAAATCAATTTGATGTTTCTAACTCTGACTGTTTACCTTTGAACAACATGGTACTTAACATGATTCTGACTGTACCTCAGGACATTTGAAGTAATTCAATGGAGACACAACATCTGCCTCTTTCCCCTCCATTGTGTATTTAGAGGAGAAGTGAACTTGGGGTTGCCATATATTTCTGTGCAATACATATTTTTTTCAAAAATTAAAGGAACTAACCCTTCCTAGAGTTAATAAAATGTTTCCTTGTGAAGGAGGTGTAATTTCTATGCATCCTTATTGCTTGTAAAATATTTCAATAGTTTGAATAAACTAAAAGGAATGTCAATTTAATTTGTTCTGTGACAGTTTTAAAGCATCAAGTCACTATTCTAAGGTTGTGTTTTAGCTCTATAATTCAGGATCAAATCCAGATTGTTTGGAGAGAAAAAAGACAGTAGTTAACATGATTTGTAAGAAAGAAATCAGGTAGAAATTACCATTTTCTTAAGACTCAAAACAAACTAATTTAACTGCAATAATAACACTTTGAAATTGATTTTCTACAATGTTTACAGTAATTACATGTGACTTCTCCATGAATTATTTTGACAAAAATATGTGTTGTCAAATAATAAAGAAAAAAGAAAAGAGGGCTTTTAATTACCTTATGTCCTTGTATTGGACTCAGGAGTAAAAGCGTGGTTTTTAAAGTACATGGACATTTGCATAGGATCCCAAAGTAATCATATAAACTCAGCAACATCTGTGTGCCTCTCAATCACTTGGCTATTAATGAGAGCACAGTGTGCTTCACTACAATGCACTGGTTACGCTGTATGCCGGTTTCAGAATTGGCTGTTTGCTTAATGTAGCTTTTCTGTCTGCAAATAATGTGGTATTCAATTGAAAAGTGAGACGGTGATAATTAGCACCATTTTTTAAGAAAAGGGAATAATGTATGATGATAAAAGATGTAATGGGAATACTTGAGTAAATATTCAGATATCAAATTAAGTTTCCTCAATGTAAAGTAATGGATTATTTTTGGATTTAATTAAATGCTTGCAGTCAGACAGTGCAAAGAATTGTTAATTTCCTTGACATCATTTAAACATCATGTCTTAGAGGAAAACTATACAATTGAACAATCTTGATACTGATGGAATAAACTGGATGTGATAAATTGGATTTGTTCTAAGCTTATGATTTGAAGTCATAGTGTGTAGGATTATTGCTGGATTTAATTAAACGCTTGTAGTCATCAATTATATTGAATTGTCAATTAGCTGCATACTGATGATACACCTGAACTCATTTAGGTTGTGCTTTACAACACAAATCTCTCTGCATAGGACACTAAAACAAGGACATGTAGCCTGCGATGTAACTCGTGTTGGGATCAAATTCAAGCCATAGCCAGCTGTAAAGCTTATGGATTACGGCACTAGGAAGCAAGGAAGATTCCAATGAGTACATACCACAAGGTTCACAATCTGCTTGCATGCTTGCTAAATGGCAAATGATTCCTAGAGTTACTCCAGGCTAATCAGTACAGCCAATTTGTGGTGTAATTATTTTTGCCTCGGGTGAAGAATTTGGCAACCGACATTTAAGCTGAGTTGTCGTTGATATCACATGGTTGGTGGTGCCGTTTTGTTTTTGAACTGCAAGCTACTATCATTTCACTATGCACCATGCGAACGTAACTGTGCTGTGATATTTTATACGTCTTGCAGATGTTAAGCTTATATATGGATTTCAATGTTGTATGGTTCCTACATCTGTTTATGATTCTGCATCAAGTTTTATTTAACTGTAGTTGACATTCGACGTATCTTTTGGCACCTCCCAAAAGTATTTTAAATCTGTGCTTCCAAATTGTCTAGCAGGAGCCCAAGGTTTATCTATTGCTATCTAGCTATAACACCCTATGAAGAAAATTCATCAAGTATACTTCAGCTGTATTCCCAATGGATTCTAGATAATTAAACTTTGCTGGAATATTGTGTTACTGAAATTGCGATTTCTTCTAAAGTATATTTACCTTATAGTTATATGTGTGAATTTGTCTGCCTTATCTGCTGAAGATAACACTGTAAGTAGTGCGGATTGGATTATTTGTTTATTAATTTTAGTGCATTTTATCAATTTATGGAAGGATTGAATACATTTTGATGTTGTGACAAACTTTACATTTATTATGAAGTTCATGCCCATGCTTTAGCAAGTTTTGTTTGATGATTTTTTACTTAATGTGAATTTTGAGACCTTTCTTTGTCAGAACATTTTGATTCAATAGCAATAAAACAAATGAGATAAATGTTTCTGACTAATATGTCATCGAGTTACACAAGTTGATTTTTGCTGACAGTACATATGTGAGGTGATGACATTTTGAGATCAGCACTGGAGTGTGTTACGCATTTTGATATGATAATATTACACTCTCTTGTGAATAAAGAATAACATTTTATGAGCTGTCAAAGAATAAACCAATATCTCACATATAAGTGTGATGACATTTACAAACCAGGATTTTGAAACACTTTGATTCAATAACATGTAACTGAATCTGATGATACGCCTTGAATAAATATACGTTTTCTGAGCTGTCAACAAAAGTATAAGCAATAGCATCTAACACTATTCAATTTGTCAAATTTTACCTATGCAACAATCTGTTTGAATTATAAACAGGGATTTCTATATACTCTACCTCTATGTTATGTAGACACCCTTACCAAAATCCATTAAGTTCTTCAAGTGTAAATGGAACTTTAATGTTTAGCAATAACTGGATATAAAGTTATTTCTTCCGAGTGGACTCAGGTAAAATACCAGGAAACTATAATATAGATTAGGAGTTACACTTCAATTCCATGTATGGACTGTAACCAGAGGATGTTTATAAGAACCATCATTCATTTCTTGAATGGTGGTACGACTTGTTGATAAAATATTCATGCTATTTTTCATCAAGTAGTTTACGTCTAAGAGTATATGACATAGTGGCTGTGATTTAGCGCATCTAGTATCTTTGTATACATTATTCTCCTCAACGTGTCACTAGATCTTTACATAGTGTTTTATTACCAAAGTGGAATATATTATATATAAGGCCTAACAAGTGATATGCACCAGCATTTTAAATATTCATTCTTTACTCCTTCTTGATATATATGCATAGTTTTTGAAGTCTTCGGCTTCTGCATTCTTTGAATTCTTGATAAATTTTTAACAAAAACCAGTAACCATGGCGATTTATATGGACCCAGAGATGATGGACAAGATGAACAAACTGAAAGCTACCAGTGAGGATGAGATTTTGAAGAAATTGGACCGAGCCGGAAAACTTCCGGGAGGATCGGCGTACCTTGTGCAGCAAAGAATGAAGGCTGAAGCTGCAAGAGCTCAGGCTGCTTCAGGAGAATCAGGGGGTACCACTCCGGCACAGAGTAAGAATGCTACTATTGTGAAGACTGTGTCCACACCAGGACCTGCTAAGAAAGTGGTAAGATATCATGTAGAGCAGAAAATGTTAAGATATTTTTTTAAACAGTTTTACAACATTTATGTTTTTTCTAATATTCTTCAATCAAAGAAAATCCTCTTTTTACATTAGTGACTTGCTGGTCTAACTTGCAGATTTTCCAATTCTTATGAATGACTGATTGATTGAATTCCTTATGTAATATTGATATAAATTCAATCCTTTAATTGACAAAAAGCAGATCTGACTCTCATCCTTTAAATGCTAATTTTGAAATTTATTTGTTTGGGGTCACATCAAAAACTACCATTGTAAGAAAGCATATAGTGACTAACTGTTAATTTTTGATAATGGAAGCTTACGCCTTAGCAACTAAATAATTGAGACTAATTTCAGCAAAATATATTTCTAAAGAAAATCTTGTATTATTTCTTGAAGGTGGAAAATGTAGGGGCCATGATACCACACCTTCTTGGTTTTCTAAGATCTTTTCCAACGGTATTTACTTATCTCTGCAATTTGTATGATTTTCATTCTCCTGAATTATGTTTCATAGACTTACAGGCTGATCACATGTCCATATTAATATGACAGTATGACAAGAAATATATCAACATTTGCGTAAGTTATGTCAAATTTTGCTTTTGGTTTATTTGATGCTTTTGACAAATTTATTTGAGCATTTATGGGCTTAATATGTGTTTTTATGTTGGCAAAGAAATTCTGTTTTTTGTATAATTTCCGCAATATGTTTGCAATATTAATTTTTATTTGCTTTTGCTTAAAGCAAATCTATGTTTTTGTTAAAAATTTGATTTCATTGTATTTAATTTCCAGGCTAGAAAACAAGTTGAAGATGATGAAGAAGTAAGCCTACATTAGTTATATTTGTTGCTAGTCTGTTTCAAGAGCAAATCCTTTTCTATATTTTTGTTCAAATCAGATGATTTCAATATATTCGTACTTTATCTTGGCATACAGCAGTATGATGACTCTTTTTCTGAAATAGTTTTTGTCAGTTATTTCATGCAATCATTTGAGTAGAAAGTTTGTGTAGTTTGTAACTTAGAAGTAGCAAAAAGACAAGATGAAAAAACAAATGAAAACTTGATTGCGGTTTCTACAAGTACAAAATTTACAACTTGATTGCAGCTTCTACAAGTACAAAATTTACTTTTAAGTTGCCTGTTCTCTGTCATTATTTATGAAGATTTAAATCTTCAAGCAAACCCCATAAAGATCTATTAATTCTTTGTTCAGGAAAATATTTCTGGTAAACATAGTGACTGCATTTGGTGAGTAATTGCACATAAGCAGACTCCTTATTAGAATGAGTCATTTTAACTCATATTTCTTGGTATTAAGTTAATTGCTACTCATAAAAAGTTTGCTTCCATTTTTAAAACTCACCTTGTTTCGTACAATTTGATAGTTATCACTACTTTAATTCTAAGTGGATCTGCTCTTGAAACTTAGAACCATTTAGAAAGTTTCCATTCCATTTAGGATGCTTCCACGCCAATTATCAAAGATGTCCCCGTATCATCTATGCCCTTCCATAATAGTTAAGGTGTTCCCATACAAGTTAAACATTATTTCCATTCTAGTTAGGTCATTTCCATACCCAAAAAGTTCATGATTTTGTTCCAGAAAATAGCATTAGTGATATAGCTCTATGTCCAAGTAGAATAGTTTTGATATTTAGTTTTCCAAAAAGTGTACTTTCATGTAGATTTTATATTATACTTTGTTGGTCAAAGAAAATTCGTGTAGTAATTAAAAAACTACAAAAACATACACAATAAACATGCAAATATGAAACATGTAACCACAGACAAACATTTCCAACATTTTAACATAGTTCCTGTCCGAGGTATATTTATATGTTATCATTCTTATTAACGAATTTGCCTATACTCAAAATTTATGTCCAAAATGATTGTATCTTTAGCCACCAAAACATGTGCCTTTCTGTCATGGTAATGATTTTTATATTTTTAGAAGACAACTTTATAGTAACTAAATAGAGTCTGCATACTACCTAAATTTACCCACATACAACCCTACTGTAACATTGTATAGCCCACTACATCATGTTTATGTGTAGTTTTAATTTTAGCAGGGATGTTGATTTTAAATGATTCTCCTATGTGTTATGTCATGATAATTTGTAATTTTATGATTTTGTTTAAATATACCGTATATAATTGTTGCATGATAAGATGTAAGTATAATTTGCTACCAAATAAAAATTTAAATAAAGGATCTTAACATTAATACCAACAAAAGCCCCCCCCCCCCAAAAAAAAAAAAAAAAAAAAAAACCACCACCAGATATTCTGGTAGTCTTTACAACCTAGTAGGTTATCAATATTCACTGCTTAAATGAAAAAGACTTTTGATGTACGTTTGCAAATACTATTACTACCGTACTTAACTATTGCCATAGAATAGAATATTTCAAAACTTTCTCAATCTTGAACTTTATTGTGATAATTGTATTAAAATTTCAATTTGCTTGTGTAAATTCTGAATTGAAATACAAGTGTTATGCAAGATTGTGATCAACATCATTATACATGTTTATATTACCTTATAGCATTTCCAGCAGGTATAGAACATTATTTACACAGCATGAATTCATTTTCTATTGTAGAATTATTATGTTCAACAAAATCATGAAATTTCAGCATTAATAGTTTC
>JXSR01S053335.1:117841-131899 GCA_000969725.1 Ophiothrix spiculata
GGTATAATTTCCATTTTCATTCTGAATAATATAGCATAGACTGGTACTCAACTAGCATCAAACGGACCAAATTTGACTGGTACTGATTGATGGTTTGACTCTTTCAAATAACAACAATTTTCTTAGAAATACACTGAGAAAAAGCACATTTTCCCATTTGTTTAGCACATTGTAAGAACTAGTTAAGATACCTTGGTATTAGTCTGTGGGAAAAGCCTTGACCTGACACACTTCAAATTATCACTTTGTGTAGACACCTTTGCAAGAGGAACAGTTTGTGACCAGTTTGAACACAATCAGATACTTTTGAAATTTTGGACTCCCATAGGGCCAGTTCCGCGACCTCTGATATGACCTTTTACATTTTTGGCTATAACTCCAGAACCATATTTCAGACATAGGTAAAAGTATACTTTTTCTGATTCCCTGTGATGAGAGGAACATGTTGGTGTGGTTTTGAACGAGATTTGACTAGAAACATGTTTTTGATGTCATTTTGGCGGCCATCTTGGTTTTCTCAAAATGCTCAATGGTGTGGATTTTGCATCATTCAGTTCTGGAATCTATGGGTCTCGAAGATTAAGAATCGGTCAAGAACAATTGTGCAGACTCCATTTTGCACTTTTTCTGTTTTCACACAGACTAGACTGACCGACTGATCACATGTCTTATGTTAGTATGACATTATGACAAGAGAGTTCCTCTGTTAATGCTTGATTTGTATTAGCATTTTTTATTTTCAGAACGCATATGTTATGTTCAACTTTGCTTTTGGTTTGAATGATGCTTCTACAAAATAATTTTAGCATTTATTATTAAGTTGTATTTTATGTTGGCGAAGAAATGTTGTATTTTGCAAAATTTGCACAATATGTTTGCAATTTTTGTTTTTGTTAAAATTTCAGTTTAATTTTATTTAATTTTCAGGCTAGAAAACATGTTGAAGATGATGATGAAGAAGTAAGCCTACATTATTTTTTTTTCAGTTTATTTCAAGAGCAGATTCATTTATATAGGGAGGACGGGTTGGCGTAGCGTTTCTGACCTCGCCTTTCACCACTGCGGCCCGGGTTCGATTCCCGGTCGGACCTAGGTTGTACGTGAATTTGGTTGTCGATCCATACTCGTTCTCGCAGGTTTTCTCCGAGCACTTCGGTTTCCTCCTGCAGCTAAAATCGAAAATTCTTTCCAACATTCTGTCTTTCACACAACGGAGGCGTCCCTTGAATTTAATGCATTTGCACTATTGGGATTAGCCTGGCTTACAGCCGAATGTTATAAATATATTCATTTTCAAATCATATAACTTGATTTGATTGATACTAAGAAATGCTTTTCATGTTCATGGCATATATAACAATTATACTACTCTTCTGTAATGGTTTCATTTCAAAGAATATGTATAATCATTTTAGCTTTTATCGAAGTCTGTACAAGTTGGAAATATTGATATGAAAACAGACTCAAAATAATTGCCCGATATTGTTAAAACAAGATGGAAGACCCCTTATTCAACAAAGCATGTATTAAACATTTGATAATTAATTCAAGATGCGTTGATATGTGTTGTAGGTTGTAGTTGTCGGCTCCTACATGTCTGATGTATACTTATAAGTGTACATCAGGTATCCTACAATGAGCAACATGTAGGAGCCGACAACTACATCCTTTTGCTGCAGCGGGACACATATAGAGTTTTCCAAATAAATATTTCTAGAGACATTATTTAGCTTAAAATTTAGTACTCTACTTGATGAATATATACGATGTACATCATCTCATTTCTTTCCATTTGTAATTCATCTTTTACATTTCTCACAACTTTTTATTAAAGTGTATTTAAGTGGATCTGCTCTTGAAACTTAGAACCATTTAGAAAGTTCCCATTCCATGCAGGATGCTTCCACACCAATTATTAAAGGTTTTTCCATACCAACTAGGTCCCTCCATACCAATTAGGTCATACCAGTTAGGTCCCTTCCATACCAAATAGGTTTTAGCAATATATCAATATATCTATATCTCCATGTAGAATAGTTATGATATTTAGTTCTCCAAAGAGTGTACCTTTATTAGTTAATAATCCAGTTTACCTGAGGATACCAAATTTAGTTAACAGTAACAAACAAATACTTAAACAAATAAACAAACAAGCTAAACAAATAAACAAACAAGCATGTAACCACAAACAAACATTTTCAACATTTTAACATACATTATTTCCTTTCCTATATTTATGTTATCATTATTATATTGAAGAATCGGTATTAGATCAAAATCAATTCTACTTGTATTTAATTTCCTGCACTAAAATATGTTTTTTAATTACCAAAGTCTTCGCCCCTCCGTCATGTTTGTATTTTAATGGCAGGCATTTTTTAACAGGATATGACTTTGTAGTATTTGTTTGTATCTGTGTACCCCTGAAGTGCACCTGCATACAACCCTATTATCTCCTATAACATTGCATTTATGTTAAATTTTGATTTGATTTTAGCTTGCACATTCATTGTTTAGTTCAAGAAAAGAAAAGTTTACATGTCTTATATGATGGGACACATAGGAAACAAGGGGGGTGCTGAAGGTGGGCTGGGATGATTTAGGTGGTGGAGGAGGATGTTGATACAGTGAATTAGTATAAAGTACAGAGGTGTTTGTTTCAGTCATTATATCATTGGGACTCCACGTTATTTACCATGCAAAAGTAATTGACTCCTTGGTTTTGTACATTAGTTTCCTGCCTTGCCTGCATCCCAAGTTATATTTACACATATTTACACATATTTAGCTGTTAGCATTTCTATCAGGTATTGAACATTATTTACACAGCATGAATTTCGTTTTTATTGTAGAATTATTATATTCAATAAAATCATGAAATTTCAGTTCTAATAGTTTCCAAAGCTCTTAAGTTTTGTTATATCAACCCAAAATTAGAACATGAATCGCTTGAAGCATTTCCGATGTTGTTAAAGGTATAATGCGGATGATTGCATTATATCATTATAATAGATAAGAAAAAATACAATAAAAAAATTAATAGAAAATGTAAAGGAGTGAGGTTTCTAAGATAAATGAAATTATCATCTTGCAGGGAGTATTATATTAGATGTTAGATTTTTGCCACTTAAACTGTCAATACAGTTTAATGCAGAGTGAATCTCATTATCGCATATTTTATTTTGCTTTGCTATTGTCTTAAAACTTGCATCAAAAATCGGTTGTGACATTCTCGATTGGAGAACAATATTGAACAAAGGTGTAAATTGAATCATCTTCCAGGACTGAAAGGAAAACTTAATTTACAATTCATCTCAAGTTATACTGTTAATTTAGATTTAATTAACAGTTTGTATCCACGGACTAAGGTGAAGTCATAATGGCCATTGTTTTAAACTGGTTGTGACAAAATTGAATGTTTAAGAGATTGAAACATACTTGCCGTATTCCAGGAACGTGTTTAACTAAACCACGGTTTAAACTGAACATCAACTGTCCAGAAATGATACACACTGTCGCAGTATTAAAGCAGAACAATTCAATGAGTTGTGATGTTGACAAGAAATTAAAACCCTGGTTTAGATAAACACCTTCTTGAATGCTGGCCAATATGTCTTTATCATTGAAAACCATAATGATTATTTGGAATTTTATTGTTTACACTTACTTTACATTGATTAGGCCTTGGACACTATTCAAATTATTCAGCATAATTAGGCATCAATGTCATTAATGCTTTAATAGTTTCTCAGATGTCCTTCAATTCTATTCTAAGATGGAGTGATAAATGAATGTGTTGACTTACTTTTTTTGCTTGATAGAACCATTTTATCTACAATCAGGGAAAAAAGTCTTGGCACAATTACCTGTGCATGTCATTGATTCTGGACGCTTTCCTCGTCCCCACTCAATGTTGATCCGAACACAATTAAGGAGCATCTTAACATCCAACATTGAAACAGGGGTGAGGAAGGGGATGGTCAGAAGAGAAGAAGAGTTCTTTATTGCCTTCAACTTTACCCATCTCTTACTGTAATTTCCAGTGCTTTAAACGGATGAATGCACCTGAAAAGACTCAAAAGTTCCAACGACTTTTTTCCCTGATTGTAGATTGAAATGCTGCTAACAAAAGCTGTGATATAGAGATTTTCTGATGGCATTATGACTGTAATCATAATCATAATGCCATCAGAAAATCTCTATATCACAGCTTTTGTTAGAGGTAAATGGTTTACCATTAATCATACAGTTGATTTAAGCAAAAATAATTATAAGAAACATACATTCCTATATAATTTAGAGAATGTAATAAGAACAGTATATACCTCATGGTTTCCTGTAATACAATGTTGGCAAATTTAACAATAACTGAATAACATAAGTTGGTATCCCTCTCAGTAATTTCCCTTATTAACACTTAGGCTTAAGACATTTTGTACCCTAGGTTTTGCAAGGTGTTTTCCGTTGTTTGCAGTTTATTCCACATCAACGTCTTTTATTATAGCTATAAGTCAATGCATGCAATAATTTGTTCGACTCGAAAATAATGTTTACATATCAGACTGACAAGCAATTAAAATTAAATTTAATGAGCACAAAATTGCTGCAGAGGCAGACCACACTCAGTAGCTTGGCCTAATTTGACATTTGATCAAGATGTCAGAGGTTAAGGATTTGAATCTCAGATTTAGGCATTTTTGACAATTGAAAGATGGAGGATCAGGGACGTACCTGCTTTTAGATAAAGCGTGAGGAAACGGTGGCGATGAGCACACTGGGGGATTTCACGACCCCTGATCTCACTTTTAGGTCCAATTTATAACTGGCCCCATAGGGAGGGCTACATAGTCTAAAATTGTGGTCAATCCAAACTTAGGAAAAACACTTGAAAATTTCCTTTTTACCAACTGAGTAGCTTATTTTTGTATAAATTCTGAAACCTATGCCCGTATCAAACTTTTGCTTAGTTTAATCTTATTCCGGGATGTTATTGTTTTATTTTAAAAACTTCTTAAAACACTTTGAAGACTTTCTACAAAATTCCATTGTTTGTACGGAACTTAGAATAATATTAACCCTTTAGTGATAGGACATTGATTTTCCAGAAATATTCTTTTAAATGCATCAGTTATGAAGATTTGTCGTTATTCCATGACATCCGACAAACAAAAATCAAGAAATTATTAGCCTTGGGAGTTCATGTTCTGAAAGTGTCACATTAATTTTGCTTCAACTACAGTTCATATGCCTTCTGTACTTAATGTTTTATGAAAGTAGAACATTTTTGATGTTCGTGATAGGAAAACATTACTGTGTATTTGTACAAACAGGTTTTTTTCATTATTGTTAGTCTACACTGGCAGCTAAAGCAAAGTGTTTGTGACAATTTCCTTAAGGCGTCATGATACAGGCAACTATTTGTATGCAAAGGCAAAGGAGCTAAATAAATCCTATTATCGTTATCGAGTATAGTACCTTTTGAGCGTCAGACAGTAAGTTAAGTATGTGATAGATGATAGAGCCTGGTGATAATGTGCCAAGTGACATTTCTGATCAATCAAATTTTGTAGCACACAAAGCATAACAACAAGTAAGGACTTCCTGGTATATGTCTATATAACTATGGCAGAAAGGAAGGTATAGCTAGAGCTGTTGTTCAAGTTTACTTTCTCCTTTTTGAGTGAGTCTTTAAATAGTTAAATTATGAATATCTTTTTGAGTGGCAGTAACTCTCAATCAGTGTAATTTTTCACTCATTTTGAAGTAAAATTTCAGTAATTCCCCCTTTAAGGGCTCCGTCACACATCACCATAATTATGGAGCCATAACGTATAAATGACGTACGCTAGTTTGGTCTATGAAAAACGTGTTTATCGATTACCAAACCAGTGTGCGTTATTCGTTCGTTATTCGTACGTTTCGTGATGTGTGATAGAGCCCTAAGAGTGGAATGTGCAGTACATACTATTATATTTGAGTACATTTATGAGAGCAGACAAATTCTCCTTCTGTAAAGGAAATTAATAAGCATTAAGCAAATTAATAAAGTAAGGAATGGGGTTATTTGCAAATATTTTCTCTCCATGCAGGAAATTGAGAGATCATATCATCTTTCCTCACACTTTTCAGCCATGACATGATTCATTTCTCCAGGGAGTGAGATTGTGGGATAGTGCAATGTTTGTTTAAGACTTGAGGCCAAGACATTTTTTTTAAAGAGTTTCCAAATATTTGGTGCAACAAGATTTTGCTGTTGAATGAAACTATTTGCAAGTTTTTGTATGCAAAGGCAAAGGCGCTAACAAAATCCTATTATCCTTATCGGGAATAGTACCTTTTGAATGTCACACAGTAAGGTAAGTATGTGATAGATGATAGAGCCTGGTGATAATGTGCCAAGTGACATTTCTGATCAATCAAATTTTGTTGCCTACAAAGCATAACAACGAGTAAGGACTTCCTGGTATATGTCTATATAACTATGGAAGAAATGAAGGTATAGCTAGAGCTGTTGTTCGGTTTTACTGTCTCCTTTTTGAGTGAAAATTTCACTATTTCATTGACTCTTTAAAGAGTTAAAATTAGGAATCTGTTTTGGAGTGGCAGTAACTCTCAATCAGTGTAATGTTTCACTCATTTTGAAGTGAAATTTCAGTAATTACCCCTTTACGAGTGCAATGATCAGTACATACTATTATTTTTGAGTACATTTTTGAGAGAAGACAAATGATCCTACTGAAAGGAAATTAATAAGCATTAATAAAGTAAGGAATGGGGCTATTTGCAAATATTGTCTCTTCATGCAAGAAATTGAGAGATCATATCATCTATCCTCACACTTTTCAACCATGTCATTCATATCTTCAGGGAGTGAGATTTTAGTGGGATTGTGCAATGTTTGTTTAGGACTTGAGGCCAAGAAATATTTTTAAAGAGTTACCAAATATTTGGTCAACAAGATTTTGCTGTTGAATTAAACGAGTTGTAAGTTTTTGTATGCAAAGGCAATGGTGCTTAAATCAATCCTATTATCGTTATCGGGTATAGTACCTTTTGAGTGTCAGACAGTAAGTTAAGTATGTGATAGATGATAGAGCCTGGCCATAATGTGCCAAGTGACATTTCTGATCAATCATATCTTGTAGCCCATAGAACATAACAACGAGTACGGCTTCCTGGCGTATGCCTATATTTCTAGATCTGTATAAAAATTAGCCGTTATTCCATGACATCCGACAAATAAAACTCAAGAAATTATTAGCCTTGGGACTTCATATTCTGAAAGTGTCACAATAGTTTTGCTTCAACTACAAATTATTCATATGCCTTTTGTACTTGATATTTTATGAAAGTAGATCATTTTTGATGTTCGTGATAGGAAAACATTACTGTGTATTTGTACAAATAGTTTTTTTCATTATTGTTAGCCTACACTGACAGCTAAAGCAAAGTGTTTGTGACATTTTCATCAAGGCGTCATGATATAGGCAACTATTTGTATGCAAAGGCAAAGGCGCTAAATCAATCCTATTATTGTTATCGGGTATAGTACCTTTTGAGTGTCAGACAGTAAGTTAAGTATGTGATAGATGATAGAGCCTGGTGATAATGTGCCAAGTGACATTTCTGATCAATCAAATTTTGTAGCACACAAAGCATAACAACGATTAAGGACTTCCTGGCATATGTCTATGTAACTATGGAGGTATAATAGCAGCTAATAGCCAGAGCTGATGTTCAGGTTTACTTTCTCCTTTTTGAGATAAAATTTCACTTTTTCACTGATTCTTTAAAAAGAGTTATATTAGGAATCCCTTTTAGAGCAGTAACTCTCAATCGGTGTAATTTTTCACTCATTTTGAAGTGAAATTTCAGTAATTCCACCTTCAAGAGTTGAATGAACAGTACATACTATTATTTTTGAGTACATTTATGAGAGCGGACAAATTCTTCTACTGTTTAGGAAATTAATAAGCATTAAGCAATTTAATAAAGTAAGGAATGGGGCTATTTGCAAATATTTTCTCTCCATGCAGGAAATT
Source organism: Ophiothrix spiculata (assembly GCA_000969725.1). Taxonomy (NCBI): domain Eukaryota; kingdom Metazoa; phylum Echinodermata; class Ophiuroidea; order Amphilepidida; family Ophiotrichidae; genus Ophiothrix; species Ophiothrix spiculata. The sequence goes on from JXSR01S053335.1 coordinate 125,884, forward strand.
GAGAGATCATATCATCTATCGTCACACTTTTCAGCCATGGCATTCATATCTTCAGGGAGTGAGATGTTAGTGGGATTGTGCAATGTTCGTTTAAGACTTGAGGCCAAGACATTTTTTTTAAGAGTTATCAACTATTTGGTGCAACAAGTCTTTGCTGTTGAATTAAACTCTTTGTAAGTTTTAGTATGCACAGGCAACAATGGCCAATGGTGCTAAATAAATCCTATTATCGTTATTGGGTATAGTACTTTTTGAGTGTGAGACAGTAAGCTAAGTATGTGATAGATGATAGAGCCTGGTGATAATGTGCCAAGTGACATTTCTGATCAATCAAATTTTGTAGCCCATAGAACATAACAACAAGTACGGTTTCCTGGCATATGCCTATATTACTAAACAGGTATATATATTGGTAGAGCAATAAAAGTCATTGTACAAATCAGCCTTTTCCTTGAGTGAGTGTAAAGTTAATTCTTTATGTCCTCTTTTAATATCCCCCTCCAGGAATGAAAAATCTCTTATGTTCTTTAGATAAAGATGAAAGCGGTATTGGTAATTTATTCCATATGAAATGAAAGACCATCAAATAATGACAATTGTTGGGTTGTTTTTCATAAATTTAGATGAAATAATGATGACCAACATGTAATAATGCGTTAAATACTGTAAATCATTAATAAATGAATAAATTAAATGAAATTGTAACTTGATTGTCAAGAAGCAAATTTACATTCAATTAGCAAATTTATTTGCACATTTTGTTTCATACGATATTTAAAATGGTAGCCTACTCTCAATTATTGGATAATTTTGAAACTGATATAGCATTTGGCCTTGGTGCACATCTGTTAACGTAATTGTTAAAAGACAGTTTCATGTCGCTTTATTGTAAAATATCAATAGGGTTGTTGGAACAGATATGAACCATTACAACTAAGTGTACAACAAAAATGGTAAAGTTTGTTGTAAGTTCTACTATTTTGCTTTGAATTTGCCAAGCTTTTTATGGACTGTGACATATTCCATCAAGGCCTCAACTTTTTGGTAATGCAGGCAGTTACCTGGTCAAAATACCCAGTTACCCCCCTTGGGGTGTATGTTGCTCTCCACTATGACTTGTGTCTTGATTTGTTAATTCATTTTGGCATGTATAACATAGCCGTTGTTATACATCAATTTAAGAGATTATACCATTACTGCCTAAATACATACAGATGCTACTGAATGCCATTTCTGGTAATTGACCACTTTGAAGATAATAGAAAAGCTCAAATATAATGTGACGTGAACATTGACTTATAGTGTATTGACATAATTATGCCATGGGTATTATGTATCAGATTTAAGCAATTATGTTTTTATTGAATGTCAAAATTATCATTCAAGTCTCTCAGGTGCGTATGATATTCTTACTGGGTGAGTTTCTCTATGTGAGTAAGAAACCATTTTTTGTTGGGTTATGATGCTCCTTGTGATTCTATTATCATCATTACAAAGTCACCAAATCTTATGTTATGTATCTATCAATTCAGTTGTACCTCACTAATAGGAGTCAGTTTGTTGAATATAATGCACATATTTGAAAAATTAAACATATTAATACAGAAATGCTGCAGGGATCTATCTACCAATGACTGTCTACTGAAGACAGCTAGCTATATTAAAATTCTAAGCCAAAACAATAATATCTATTTGTTCACCAAATTACTATCTTTTAATGAAAGCTGATTCATACTATAGCAAGAATTGGAGGCAATTCCTGGTTCCTTTGGAATAGATACCATTTTTCTTTGGTAACTATTTGATATTATTTTTGATAAAATCTTATTTGATTAATGAAAAACATTTTTTTTACATTTCAATATGATGCTAATAAAATTAAAGTTGGTAAAGAATTCAAATTTTTGCATACGCTATCGATTCATATATATCGGTTCATACTTAAATTTTTATGTTTTGATATGAAGATATGGTATTTAGACTGTTATTTTTTTTTTGGGTTGGTATGATATGGAAATAATTATGAGCTTAATTCATAATTTGGCTTCAGCTTTAGCCTTCATCCAATTTAAAACTTTCCACTTCACTTGGTAACTAATATTCCTCAAATAATCTTCAGATTATCTTTTAAATATAAGTATGTTAAGGTGTCAATTTATTCATTAATATACCATATCCTCTCATCCAAGTCAACTTCTCCAAGGTGTCAATTTAATCTTTTATATACCATATCCACTCATCCACTAAAGTTCAGTTACTGGTCATCAGGCCTGCCCTTGAAATTGATAAATGTCTTTACTTCCAAAAGTTTGAAAAATCATCATACTCTATGACCGAAAACTTTTTTAAAAGTATTTAAAGATGTGAATGAAAGTTCATACGTACTGGTAGATACACATAATGAGATGGTTAAAACTGACTTTTCACCATTTTCACCTAGTGCTGAAAGTCAGTTTTTACCATCTCAGTATATTCGCTGACAAAATGAAAACGTCATATCCTGGTTACTGGTTCACGCTTTGTTCACGCTCAGTTGGCTACCCATTGAGTATGTGTTGTGATCATTTTGATCGTGGTTCAAATTGCAATAAGCGTGAACCAGGCACTTGACAACTATTGATTTTGATGTCACACTTTGTCAGCGAATTAAATACTGGCATGAATAATCTAAAAAGTAACCTTTTGAGGTCAAGTTTCACCTCCGCAGTTGATTGAATGCATGCCATGTGTACAAAGTACCATTTCGAAACCTTTTATCTGGGACCTGAAAGTTACATTTCATCTACAATATAGTATTAAGTATTTGGAGCTGGTTTTAAAAAAAATTTGGACATAATATATGTGTGGTGCTCTGGCATAATGAGCGGAAAGTCGCGATTGAAGATTTTGAATAAATGGCTGCTAAAGTAAAAATATAATGAAAAGATCAAATTTCTTTTTTTGACACAAAACAAATAAATGCATTAGTGTTAACCTATATTTCGCGTTTTGAAGGTCAATTACGCCGGGAAGTGTAATTATTCACGGGTAATTGATCGCATTTTGCTATTATACGCTGTAGTAAACAGTAACTTTAAAATCGATTTACGACAGTTTTTTACTGCTAGATTTTGAGTGGACTGCCTTGTATTTTTTATCTCTAAATGAAAATTGAAGAAAGAAAGTATGACATATTATATATCATTCGAAAGCTGGGATTACAGAGGATTAAAATATGTCATAAACTCAATTTTGAAAATCGCGACTTTCCGCTCATTATGCCAGAGCACCACTCATATACTATATAGATGAGTTTACATACGACGTCATGCCCGGCAGTGTGCGCGTTCATATCCATTGTTCCTTGCCCGGCACTATGCGTGTGCAGAAGGTTTTATTTAGGACACTTGCTTTCAAAATTCACGGCAAATCAAGTAGGGCTATTGAAATGTGCAGCAATCATTTGTTGTTCCCTCATGCATATCTGTGGACTAGCTCCTTACCCGTGTTTGTAGACATTAGTGTCAACTCATCTATAGCATAATAATAATAATGACACAATTCTTATTAAGCGCAAACCACATCAGAAGACATCTCAATGCGCCTTACATTATTATCACCCTGTTATTAGAAAATCATCACAACCTTCTCACCTCAACTAGATCACAATCTTATGATGCTGACCTATCAGAACTTAGATTGTAATATTCCTCTAACAGCTACCCAATACGCTTGGGTCGACAAAGCAATCGAGATTAAATGTCTTGCCCAAGGCTTGCCACGGATATAACCCATTGGCCGTAGCGGGGCTCGAACACATGACCTCATGATTCAGAGTCCTGCTCTGTTCCACTAGACCACACAAGCTCTCAAAATATTGAATATCAGAACAACAAGTTTTTGAAAAAATGAAAAACCGATATCCCTGTTATACAGGGTGAGTCAAAATAAAGTGTAATCTAATCATTTATTTTATATAACCAGTTCCTTTTATTCTTTTGCAAAATGGTTCCTGTATGAGATGTCATATTTCATTAGCTTTCATAGAAAATTTATTGTGTAGAAATTGGGCAAAGCATTCTAAAGTTATAGTCGTTTGATTAGAGGTACCTAATTTGAAAGGTGTACAAACTACGCTATTTAGATTATGTGCGTACTGGTAACTTAAGGCTGTTGTCTTGTTCAACATGTTCAATTTTTATGATAGGAACGCCTATGGAAATAAAGTAACAAGAAAACAATAGGCTATTGAATGTGTACTCTGAAATATTGGGTAGTGGGTGGGTTCTTGAGGTAATGTTCAGATCTATCAAAAAAGCTCTTCTAATTCCGGTGTTGTTTTGTTGAATCATCTTGATCAGGATCTTTCAAAGCCTTCCTTGTTTCTGTTACGAAGAGTTGCGCGGGATTTAGCTTATAAAGAACATTTTAAATAGCTTGATGTGATGGGACCTGGTTAGCATCCGTAAACTACAGACAAAACAGATGGCGATCTTCAACTGAACTATGAGTCTGATGATACCAAATTGAAACAAAATGCCAGTGTCTTTGCTACATTGTTGCACCATGATTTATCTCCTGACATTGGTTGTAAAGTTTGTGCACTGATATCTAAAATGACTATCAGTACTTTGATCTGTATCATTGAATCTTCTTCGGTCTCTCTGTATAATGCTACCCGTTTAACATTTTGAATGCAGCGACCAGTTCATCAATGCACAATCAAAAAGATAATACCCGCGGCTGTACAATAATAAGTTTATGTTAAAGCAAAGTTGTTCGACTTCAAAATTGGGTACCTGTACTTAAAACGGCTGTAACTTTTGAATGCATCAGTTCATTTCAACAAACTATAATTCTCATGAAAGCTGATAAAATTTACTATTTTTAAGTAAAATTAAAGTTGATAAAAATACACAGATTTTGTTTAATAAATTCCCCTGCTGATTACACTTTAAAGCAATACTATAAGATTTTTATCAGAAATAGCTTTGAGTAAAAACAGCCTAAAATGAAGGAATGTTACTATCTAAAACCTTTTTCAAGCATATTTTGTCAAAATCTTATTATGCCAAAGCAAAATGGATAAAAAGCACATGCGTGCTTTCCTATATTAATACACGTGGAATTAAATTCGGGATCCCAAATTTAATTCAACAAATTGCCATAACAGAAAATGTCATGGATGAAAGGGGGCACTCCATTTTTAACACTTTATAGTATTGCTTTAATATGACTCACCCTGTATTTTAGTGTATTCCAACTTCTGATGCTCATGGTGCTCAGATATTATTCTGTGCCTATAATCTCATCCTTTTAATATTGATGTACATCTAAGTGCCTTCTCTTACTCCAGATATGTTTATGTGTGTGATGTTTACATAGAGCATCTAATCTCCTACTAGATAACTTTTATCAGCATATTGTGATGATTACTGGCTACATTTAATTCAATCAACTTGCACCATCTAATAAGGTTGTTGTACATGGTTAAATACAAATTTGTATATATGTATAACACTGGAAGAAGGGAACCTCAAAGAAAACACTTTAGATTGGATGTGCATAGGATTTTTATGATGAATTTTTAGGGTTTTTTTTTTAAAACTTTGGGACATTTCACAATTGCATTTTGTAGAGTTACATATGAGTGGTGCTCTGGCAAAATGAGCGGAAAGTCACGATTTTCAAAATTGACAAATTTTAATTCTCTATAGTCTCAGCTTTCGAATGATATATAATATGTCATACTTTCTTTCTACAGTCTTCATTTATAGCTCGAAATACAAGACAGTCCACTCAAAATCTGGCAGTAAAAATTTGTTGCAAATCGATTTTAAAGTTACTGATTACTATACCAGGTGAGTCAATAAAAACGCAATAATTAGATGGAAGCCATATTGTAAGAACAAAAGTGATTTCAAGTAAATAATGTTTATTTCTAAATAGATCATGAATTTACCTTTCAAATGGTGAAAGAATGGTGAGGATTGATAAAGGCATTGCAAAGATATGCTTATTTCAATATTATGGTAGG
>JXSR01S053335.1:145035-163792 GCA_000969725.1 Ophiothrix spiculata
CAATGCAAATCTGGGAGCCAGGGGGCAGGGGCACCTGATTATTGCTATGTAGGCATGTATGATATAGAGAATTACTGTGCATAATTTCACATCAGTTGGTAGGTGGATGAGGTCTGAATAATCATTAGTCGAATCATATTTCCTATGCATTCAATGCAAATGGGGGAGCCAGGGGGCAGGGGCACCTGATTATTGCTATTTAGCCATGCATGATGAACCCAGGAATATTTGGAGCGATCTTCGCTCCAATTTAATCTGAATTGTTGTGATTGTTGTGAAATTTGTTAAGCGAATGTTGCTTCATGTTGGTGCGAAGTTTTCTAGGCAGGGTGAGCGAATGTCACTTGGGCAAGAGAATGTCTTTGGACGCCAAGCCTAAGCATTAGAAAAAATAACTTTGAAGTCTCTTTGGTGCCCCCATAGCAAGTAGTAAATATTACACCCCTTAAATGAAGAGGGCAAAAAGTACATTTGTTTCTCTCCAAATCTTTCCCTGTAGCTTTTGCAAAATAGCAAACAAACATTTTTTCTTTATAAACAGGGATTGGTTTAATGACATTGAATTTCACAATAATTTCTAGTGACAAGTTTGCCGTATATATAAGGCTGAAATGAAAAGACACATGATATGCTGGTATTTCCTAACAAAATATTTGTATTGCCATGGGTCTGTTGACTCATTCTGCTACTGGGTACATTTGTCGGAGTACTAGACAGATATATTGAAGAATCAAATGTTATTATAGTTAAACCTCCCACATGAACATAGCAGATAATCTATGTTGACTTGACTATGTGAATGCTCTCTTTGAAGATCACTTTATTGTCCAAATAGTTTGATTAACGAGAAAAACAGATAGTTACAAAGTACATTTATTAAGGTCATGCTTGTATGTCTAGTAATCACACTGCATGGTAGTTTTGTTGATAGCTGTCTTAATATGGAAGACATATTACTTGTATGTTATCTTTGGTAGATAGCCTATGCATTCATAATGTGATGTAATGTTCAATTTAAAGTTATTTAGAGCTCTTAGTGTGGAAAGTTGATTCATAAATGCATGCTGCATCTTAATGTTGGTTACCCATTACATAGTTAGTTGGTATTCCTTGCTTGTCATCTTTGGTAAATAATTTGCAAATTCAGATATACTTAAGGTGAATTAAGACTTGGACAAGTCCAATTTTGTTCAACTAGAAAAATAGTTTCTGAATATGCCAAACTGAAAAAAGTCCAGTTTCGAAATAAGTAATAAAATGTATAAAAACGCTTAAATGCTTCTTTGAATAGACAATATAAACTATTTTTTGAAGATTGTTTTTTTTTGTAATATAGATATATTTATACATGCTTGTTTAATGAAATGATCTCTCAAGAGCAAAATGGTCCTGTATGTGTTGGGGGTTTTACTTTTCATTTGGACATGCAGGACTAGACAAACAATTTTTATGTTTTGTTAGGGTCATTTTCAGCTCATATAAAATATATTTAGAATATAGGATTTACCCAGTTATAATCCTTAAATATGTTGTTTCTAGAGCTCAATTCACCGGAGGAACCTACATATGTGTAAGACCAGTATTTGAGAGATATATATCATGGGTAAAAGTTATTATATCATTTAATGGGAAGTCACATTTCAGTGCAATCATGATCTAATATGCAGTCTTATATTTTACATAACTCAACTGTCATGTCACTCTATTTTAAACTCTTCAGTTATCAGCTTTAGCAGTAAGTCTTATCTTACTTCACAGTACATGACCCTCATCTTTCTAGATTGTAGTTATATCAAATGTTAATGTAAGTATCAAGTAACCTTTGAAAGTTTAAAGCATTTTATCTTATCCTCGTTCATAGTACACAAATCTTAATGTATTACTGGATTTAAGTGGTCCAGGCACTGAATGTGCCCTTACAGGGGCAATTGAAGATTAACATCCTTATCCCTCAGTCATTTCTATTAAATTCACATTTTTATTATTTTTGCTAAAGCAAATACGTCACTCATATTTGTAACAAGTCTTGAAAGTTGTTTGTAAATAATGTTTGCATTCTTGAGGAAAATAAGAATATGTGTCATCAAGCATTTTTCTTAAGCTGACGTGGACCAGGAACCAGAAATCTGGAAAAAAAACCAGTTCCTGGTCCTTCAGATTTCAAGAGAAGCCATTTTTTCAGGACCAGGACCCATTTCCGAAATTTGAAACAGATTTTGATTTGGAAATCAAGAATTTATCAACAAAAGAAGACATTTTTTGATTATCTTTATCTTTTTTCAAAAAATGCCTAGGTTTTCAATCATTTTCATCACAAATTTGGTCTCAATTTGTCTGCCCCGCCAGGCGCAAAAAGTCCGGAACCATAGGGTAAAAATTGGCGCCCGCTTAAGAAAAAGCTAATGTGTCATTCGTTATAAAGCTCCTAAACATCAATGATAAGAATCAAGTGACATTTTGACAATGCATTTTTTTTAAATTGTAGTTGATTGAAAAGAGGTTAGGTTAATCATTATTAGGATGGCACCTTTAAATGTTCGTTAGCTTAAGTGGTCTTATCAAGTTTCCTAGAGTGTACATCATCCAGATTTAGTTCTCTTGAGCCCCACTGCTAGACACATTCAAAGTTCATTAACTTTGTAATTAATATCCTAGGTTTGTCTTAAAGGTCATAGGCTTCATTCACAACATGTAATTACCGACTCAAGTCAAAATGGGTGTCTATAGAAAATGATACAGTTAGAGATCGGAGGGGGGGGGGGGGGGGGTGGCTGTTCACATGGAAAAATGTATTGTCTTATCAAATAATGTGCCCAGTGAAGACAGTACTTCAAAAATGCCAAATGCATCAAATAAGCAACCCCAAACTGCACCCATTTTATACAATTATTATTTTTAATTTAATTAAATAAAACATCCTGGTGATGATATGTTTGTGCCTAAAAATAACACACACAAAATAAAATGACACAAAATTGTCTTAACAATTTTTTCAAACAACCCTGAAGAAAGTTACCCTGAAATTTTGAATATACTAATATATTTAATCAGTGCAGCCACATAACATTCATTCCATGTAACATTTTCATGATTTTTGGACCATATATGGAATTTAATGCCAAATTGACTAAAACAGTTTCAAAACGTGGTGCAACTGAAGGTGCAATTCATGATTTTGATGTGGCCTCTTTTCTAGCTAAATAAAAAGAAGAGTACAACATAAATATACACTGAAAATTTCACTTGATTCCGACTGTTCGTTTCTAAGTTACAAGCTTTTCAGCATTTTGAAAATCCTCATAGACTACTGTGTTGTAATAAATGTCGGGGCCCCGACAATAATTTGAAAATAACACATTTTCTCACTTTTCTCAAAAATGCAAGCACATATAAAAGAACGGTTTGGGGATCGTAACATATACCACTTGAGGATTCTTATAAGCTAAAAAACTCAAATTTGATAGAGGTGACCTTGAGGGTGAAAAGTGGATCATGAATTGCCCCTTTAACAAGTGTGATATTAATAACATTTTTTTTTCTCTCTTTTTCCATTTCATATCCACCTGTATATCCCAACATTGAAATCACCAGGTAAGTGACATTTTTCTTCCCAAATACTATGCATCTTAGAGAAAAATCACTAGATTGTTTTTGTGGGGTAGGAAATTGCCTTTTAGGACATTCTTTTTCTTTCTTTCTATGTTTGGAGATTTGGAAGGTTTTTTCCTAAATTTCCCTAATTTTTGTCTTTTTGGACTTTGGTTGATTTAGATTTTGTTTATATAATAATAGAATAGAGTCTAAACTTTAAAATTCAGCAATTAAAAATGGGGGTCACCGACGCTATGACGTCATATATGATGACAACATTTCCTTTTAATTGACGATAACTTGAAAACTAGAGCGTTAGGGTTATTAACGAAATTAACTTTTTTTATCTGTTCGATGTTATAAAACCAAATTTTGACATTTCCAGCGATGAAAATTATTTGTTAGATTTTACCTCATGTAATTTCATCTCCAGTTATCTTTTGAAAACAGTCGATGACCCCATATTTTTTTTCTCGATTTGACATCCCCTTGACACTCACAATTGACCTGCAAAAAATCAAAAAATTCTACAGGTAGCAAATCATGCGTAAAATTGTTATCACTGAAGGCCTGTTGGCTCGGGAGCACTCGCAGCTACTCGTTACTATTTCGCGCTATTTTCGGCGCTTACCGGGAAGACAATGCGTAAAAACTAGTGCGCGCGTTGCGTTTTACGTATTAGGCGCAAATCTTACGCTTAGATACCACGCGCGCATTTTGTCAAAATCTTCCCGCCACTGACAAATTCTGTAACACTGCCCTCTTGAATTAACACCGCGACCATCTTTAAACTTTCAGCAAAAATGAGTTCTGACATTCTTAAATGGAGAACAATTTTTAAAAGGTGAACAATTAATCATCTTATCTTTAGATAGAACATTAATTGACTTTAAATGAAAGAATAAGATGAGGTCATCATGTTCATAGTTTTACATCAGAACTATTGAAACAAATGTGAATGTTCAAAGAAATTTAAAAACCAATATCGACATCAAGAATGATTGTGAATATTTGGGAGCTTTTTGTTTGCACATAATTAAAATTAACTAGGCTGCCAACACAAAATTATTCAGCATGATTAACCGTCAATGTCAGTTATAATCTTTCATTAGTTTCTCTGTTGTCCTTTAAATTATGTTCCAAGATTGATGAATGTGTTGATTTACTTTTTATTGCTTAATAAAAAAAAAAGCAAGCAGGATGTAAAATATGTAGCCCATTTGAACCAGATCAAATTGTTTCCTGTGATGTCATGAGAAATCATAAAAAGCTTTGTTTTATTGAGGGTAGCTTATGATCCAAGTGTGGAAAAACTTGGATCCTGAGCATAATAATGATATTAAAAATTGGTTGATTTTCGTCCCATATTTATTGGTCTCGCTATGAGTTATAAAATATTCTGCGTCTCGACCAATATTTTTGCAACTCATAGCTCGACCAATAAATATGGGCTCAATCTATCCAATTTTATAACACATATAGTCTGTAACAGCTCTGAAATATTGCTAACATTTCAGCTGACAAAGAAAGTAAATTTAAAATTAGTGTTGGGTTCAAAAAACATGGCTTAGCATTTATAAAGTATCTCTAATTTTGTAAACAATTTCAATCTTTGACTTGAAACCTTTAAAAATCTCTAGGTTAGTTACAAACATAGCAGATATAATGACTTTTTAGTTAGCTCTAAATGACACTTACTAAGGTACGGAAACTTCAGTTCTTCAGTGTGGATGCCTTTAGGGAAAGGATGATTTCTACACAGTTTCATTGTCTTACTTAGAATAGCAAATCCTTCTGAGATCTAATCTCTTTTGCAGACCTGAGAATGCCAGGATGACATTAATTTTTCAAGTGCATGGCCTCAACAAAGATATTATTTTACTGCAGAAAAGTCTCTATTTTGACAAGTTATTTATGAATTCCTTTTATTGTTTATATAATTATGTGAAAGATGAGACAGTCTGGTGCTGATGTGCTATATGACATTATAACACTTACTTATTGATCAGTCAAAATGATTCTCTAGGAAAGGGTCGAAAGTTGATTGAAGAGAGGGTTGAAGAGGTTAGAGAGTGGTATACTACAGTGCAAGGGGCAAATGATTAAGCATTAACAAATACTTCCAGAACACCTAAATGTGTTATAGTAGTTAGGAGTTTGACGAACCTGACGAAGGAACATACACTCCCGCTCTAAAGTATTTCTGCACAATTAAAAACGTTCAAAAACCTCATATTTTATATTAAGCGACCGAGAATCATTAAAGATTTATACTAATATAGGTGACTTATCTATTGAATATGAATAAATCGATGTTTCTTTTAATATTTGATCTTCCATTGCCATAAAAATGGCTGATTTCATAGACCATTTACAAATCTCATTACTATGTAACTATTCAATTTTTCATAACCTCATTTATTACCTTGTAACAGGATAGAATATTTTCAGGTTGTAAGTTTTCAAACAAATGTGCAGCGATGTATGTAAACTCAAATTTATTATGTGCAGATGAAAGTAGTAATATGCATTACATATACCATATTTTTTAATCCAATGAATGCAATTTTGGATTAGTTAGTTCGATAATTATACAATATAGACTCTATCAAAAAAATGATGAAAAACGCCTTTTGAGATATTGCTGAATAAAAGTTTTGTGCGGAAATACCTTCAAGCTGCAGTGTAATATTTATTGTTGATTTTACATGTGCAATGTTTATATGTACCAGTGGGAGAGTCTAAAATAGAATAAAATACATACACTGTTAGAACGTTGGGCAAATAATTTACCCAACGTTGGTTCAACTATGAACAACCCAACTTCTAGGTAAATAATTACCAACGTTGTGTACAATGTTGGCTAATTACCTAACTGTTGGGTAAAAGTTTTAGCTAATTACCCAAATATTGGGTAAAATTTCACCAACAGTTGGTTAATTTTATTTACCCAACAATTGGGTTGTTCATAGTTTAACAAACGCTAAAAAATTGCCCCACAGTATAACAGTGTACAACAAAGACTCGATTTAAGCCAAGATAAAAAAAAATCTTTGTCAGATGGACTAACAAGGTGTTGAATAGCAGTAAAACACACAATACGTGAACATGATCTGCTCACACAGGTAAATTGCACTTTTTACAGTATTTATTCATCATCTTCATTCATGACTTTCCACTCATTTCATTAGGAACCTGTATTGTCATTTGTATTGGGGCCACTCAAACTATAATCCTGAAGTAGATCTTGGTCCTTTAAAAGACTGCAATCAAGCAAAAAAGTTGTAGGAATGGATAGGTTCTTTTGGTTTCATTCACCCGTTTACAGGAATAGCAATATCTAGATTTCAGTACATTCTCAGGAATTTATAGAATGTTTTCAGAAGTTTGAACCTCTTAGCAGAATCTGTATACAGTCCCTTTTATGTTTGGTTTTCAAATTTAAAAAAGATACCGTATCCACTCGCCCAATTCAACTCTCATTTTCTGAATTTAGATCACTTTACAGTTGAGCGCTTTCATACTAACGTGCCAAAAATTGTTAAAATAATTTAAATGAAGTGTCGGTCATAGAGTATGACTATTTGTTAAACTTTTGGAAATGGGGATTTTGTTAATTTAAGGAGATTGTCTGATGGAAAATAGTTGAATTAGACGAGTGAATAGGGTATGTTGAGTATGTATATTATCCTCTTGCAAAAACAGTTCTTCTGACTAATTTGGTAATAAATCGTAGACCTTTTAGTAAATTTGGTATTGTATTGTACCTCATCCCTTGCCAATTTGGTCGATATGGATATTTGCTTACATTGACCACAAGAAAAAATGTTTCATATTTTAAATATGAAACATCTTTTCTATAAAATAGTTGTATAGATTCTTTGCCATATAAGATTTACCAGGTATCAAGCATGAAATAGACACCTGGGTACATTATCTAGCATGAAATAGACACCTGGGTATATTAACGTCTTTGTAATTTGATCATCGTAGCAGTTTGGTCCCAGACAACATCTCTCTTATTTACTGACCATTATGATGTCTCTTGAATAGGAGTTGATTGTTTGGAGAGAGAAAAAAGACAGTAGTTAACATGAATTTGTAAGAAAGAAATTGGGTAGAAATTACCATTTTGTTAGACTCAAAACAAACTAATTTAACTGCAATTATAACACTTTGAAATTGATTTTCTACAATTTTTGCGGCAATTACATGTGACTTCTCTGTGAAGTATTTGTACAAAATATGTGTTGTCAAATAATAGAGAAAAAAGAAAAGAGGGCTTTTACCTTACGTCCTTGTATTGGACTCAGGGGTAAAAGCGTGGTTTTTAAAGTACATGGACATTTGCTTAGGATCCCAAAGTAATCATATAAACCCAGCAACATCTGTGTGCCTCTCACTCTGCTGTTAATGAAAGCATAGTGCGCTTCACTACAATGCACTAGTTACGCTGTATGCCAGTTTCAGAATTGACTGTTTGGTTAATGTAGCTTTTCTGTCTGCAAATAATGTGGATTCAATTGAAAAGTGAGATGGTGATAATTAGCACAATTTTTGTAAGGCTTTTAAGGAAAGGGTAATATTAATGTATGATGATAAGAGATGTAATGGGAATACTTGAGTAAATATTCAAATATCAAATTAAGTTTCCTTATGTGAAGTAATGGATTATTTTTGGATTTAATTAAATGCTTGCAGTCAGACAGTGCAAAGAATTGTTAATTTCCTTGACATTATTTAAACATGTCTTAGAGGAAAAATATACAATTGAACAATATAGATACAGATGGAATAAACTCGATGTGATAAATTGGATTTGTTCTAACCTTATGATTTGATGTCATAGTGTGTAGGATTATTGCTGGATTTAATTAAACGCTTGTAGTCATCAATTATATTGAATTGTTAATTAGCTGCATACTGATGATACACCTGAACTCATTTAGGTTGTGCTTTACAACACAATTCTCTCTGGATAGGACACTAAAGCAAGGACATGTAGCCTGTTATGTAACTTGCGTTGGGATCAAATTCAAGCCTAAGCAAGCTGTAGAGCTTATGGATTACGGCACTAGGAAGCAAGGAAGATTGCGATGAGCACATACCACAAGGTTCACATCTGTTTGCATGCTTGCTAAATGGCAAATGATTCCTAGAGTTACTCCAGGCTAATCAGTACAGCCAATTTGTGGTGAAATTATTTTTGCCTCGGGTGAAGAATTTGGCAACCGACATTTAAGCTGAGTTGTCACATGGTTGGTGGTGCCGTTTTGTTCTTGAACTGCAAGCTACTATCATTTCACTATGCACCGTGCGAACGTAACTGTGCTGTGATATTTTATACGTCTTGCAAATGTTAAGCTTATATATGGATTTTAATGTTGTATGGTTCCTACATCTGTTTATGATTCTGCATCAAGTTTTATTTAACAGTAGTTGACATTCGGCGTATCTTTTGCCACCTCCTAGGAGACGATATATTCAAAAGTGTTTTAAATCTGTGCTTCCAAATTGTCTAGCTGGAGCCTGTGGTTTATCTATTGCTGTTTAGCTATAATACCCTATGAAGAAAATTCATTTAGTATTCTTCAGCTGCTTTCCCAATGGATTCTAGATAATTAAACTTTGCTGGAATATCGTAAAACTGAAATTGCTATTTCTTCTAAAGTATATTTACCCGTGTTATATGTGTCAATTTGTCTGCCTTATCTGCTGAAGATAGCACTGTGTAAGTAGCGCGGATTGGATTATTTGTTTATTAATTTTTTGCTTTTTATCAATTTGTGGAAGGATTGAATACATTTTGATGTGTATATTATGAAGTTCATGCTCAGGCTTTAGCAAGTTTTGATTTGATGATATTTTATTTAATGTGATTTTGAGACCTTTCTTTGATGGAACATTTTGATTTAATAGCATTAAAACAAATGAGATAAATGACTAATAAACAAGTTGATTTGATGACATAGTACATATGCGAGGTGATGACATTTTGGTTTGATAACATTACACCCGCTTGTGAATAAAGATGAGCATTTTATGAGCTGTCACAGAATAAACCAATATCTCACATACATGTGTGATGACATTTACAAACCAGGATTTTGAAACACTTTGATTCAATAACATGTAACTAAATGTGATGATACGCCTTGAATAAGTATACGTTTTCTGAGCTGTCAACAAAAGTATAAGCAATAGCATCTAACACTATTCAATTTGTCAATTTTACCTATGCAACAATCTGTTTGAATTATAAACAGGGATTTCTATATACTCTACCTCTATGTTATGTAGACACCCTACCAAAAGTCATTGAAGTTCTTCAACTGTAATTGGAATATTAACCTATAGCAATAACTGGATAAAAGTTATTTCTACTGAGTGGACACAGGAAAAATACCAGGAAAATATAATATAGATTAGGAATAACACTTGAATCCATGGATGGACTGTAACCAGATAAGAACCATCACTTATCCTTTGAATGGTGGTACGACTTGTTGTTAAAATATTCATGCCATTTTTCATCAAGTGGTTTGCATCTAAGAGTATATGACATAGTGGCTGTGATTTAGTGCATAGTATCTTTGTATACATTATTCTCTTCAATCTGTCACTAGATATCTACATAGTGTTTTATTACCAGAGTGGAATATATTATATATAATGCCTTACAAGTGATATGCACCAGCTTTTAAAGTATTCATTCTTTACTTCTTCTTGATATATATATATTCATAATTTTTGAACTCTTCATCTTCTGCATTCTTTGAATTCTTGATAAATTTTAAACAAATACCAGTAACCATGGCGATTTATATGGACCCAGAGATGATGGACAAGATGAACAAACTTAAAGCTACCAGTGAGGATGAGATTTTGAAGAAATTGGACCGAGCCGGAAAACTTCCTGGAGGATCGGCGTACCTTGTGCAGCAAAGAATGAAGGCTGAAGCTGCAAGAGCTCAGGCTGCTTCAGGAGAATCAGGGGGAACCACTCCAGCACAGAGTAAGAATGCTACTATTGTGAAAACTGTGCAACCTCCTGGACCTGCAAAGAAAGTGGTAAGGTGAAATTTATTAGATTACAAATGTGGAGAATTTTTAAGACATGTCACAATATATATTTATGAGTTTTTGTCAGTACTAAGTAATTAATTGAGAATTATTTTTAAAGAATATATTTCTAAAGAAAATCTTTATATTTGTCTTAAAAGATGCAGGGATTATGACACTATGACTGAGGTTTCTAAGATTATTTGTATTGGTAAATTTAGCTCTGTATTGCAACTAACAATTGATATAATTTTCATCATGTTCATTTTCATTCTGAATAATATAGCATAGACTGGAACTTCTCAACTAGCAACACACAGACCAAATTTGACTGGTACTGACTGATGGTTTGACTCTTTCAAAAAACAAAAATTACCTTAGAAATACACTGAGAAAAAGCACATTTTAGCCTTTTACAAGGGGGTAGCAAAACGTTTTAAAGATCACCAAGAAGGGAAGAAGCTATATCAATGAACTTTGGTCAGGATGGTTACTCGTCCTTGTGTACATTATGATGCAAAAATAAAATCATTGGCATTTATACTTTCCATAAAGGTGTCCATAGATGTCAACAACCTGCCTTCGCTAACCATATAAACTAAATGGAGAAATTAAAGATATGTGGCAAAATTAAATCCCTGCATTTGAAGCGTTACAGCCCAGGAATTCTATGAAAGCACATCCAAAGTTAAGATATTTGATACCATAGTATAGGGTAGGGTCTCCTCTTTCCATTGATACCAAATTTATGGAAATTGGTCAAAATACAACGTCATAACGATGTAATAAAACATGGTTGACCTGAAAATGTTGATTTTAGCAAAATACAATGTGGGTGTTTTTTGGCTAAAGAGGACCTACTAAGTTGGTCGGTCTGTAGACAAGTGGGAGAAATGTGTTACTTAAAATACTTTGCACAGTGGCTATATAAAGTTGACTTAAGGGTCACATAATAAAATTATGTTCCTGGTAGTATTTCTTCTTGGTGATCTTTAAAACTTTTTGATACCCCCTCGTATACTACAATTTTTTACAAAATCCAGAGTCCAGGGCCCCATTGTTTGTAGATGCAACCCCTGCATGGATTCTTGTTTAAATTGTCCAATAAATATTTATTTTTGCCTATAGTTAAGAACCCTTGGTATAGACTGACTGACTGGTCACATGTCTGATGTTAGTATGACATTATGACAAGAGAGTTCCTCTGTTAATGCTTGATTTGTATTAGCACTTTTTATTTTCAGAATGCATAAGTTATGTTCAACTTTGCTTTTGGTTTGAATGATGCTTCGACAAAATAATTTTAGCATTTATTTTTAAGTTGTATTTTATGTTGGCAAAGAAATGTTGTATTTTGCAAAATTTGCACAATATGTTTGCAATTTTTGTTTTTGTTAAAATTTCAGTTTAATTGTATTTAATTTTCAGGCTAGAAAACATGTTGAAGATGATGATGAAGAAGTAAGCCTACATTATTTTTTGTTTTTGTTTTCAGTTTATTTCAAGAGCAGATTCATTTATATATTCATTTTCAAATCATATTACTTGATTTTATTGATACCAAGAAATGCTTTTCATGTTCATGGCATATATAACAATTATACTACTCTTCTGTAATGGTTTCATTTCAAAGAATATGTATAATCATTTTAGCTTTTATCGAAGTCTGTACAAGTTGGAAATATTGATATGAAAACAGACTCAAAATAATTGCCCGATATTGTTAAAACAAGATGGTAAGACCCCTTATACAACAAAGCATGTATTAAACATTGATAATTAATTCAAGATGCGTTGATATGTGTTGTAGGTTGTAGTTGTCGGCTCCTACATGTTGTTGATTGTAGCATACCTGATGTATCCTACAATGAGCAACATGTAGGAGCCGACAACTACATCCTTTTGCTGCAGCGGGACACATATAGAATTTTCCAAATAAATATTTCTAGAGAAATTATTTAGCTTAAAATTTAGAACTGTACTTGATGAATATATACGATGTACATCATCTCATTTCTTTCCATTTGTAATTCATCTTTTACATTTCTTACAACTTTTTATTAAAGTGTATTTAAGTGGATCTGCTCTTGAAACTTAGAACCATTTAGAAAGTTCCCATTCCATGCAAGATGCTTCCACACCAATTATTAAAGGTTTTTCCATACCAACTAGGTCCCTCCATACCAATTAGGTCATACCAGTTAGGTCACTTCCATACCAGTTAGGACGTTTCCATACCAAATAGGTTTTAGCAATATATCAATATATCTATATCTCCATGTAGAATAGTTATGATATTTAATTCTCCAAAAAGTGTACCTTTATTAGTTAATAATCCAGTTTACCTGAGGATACCAAATTGAATTAACAGTAACAAACAAATACTTAAACAAATAAACAAACAAGCATGTAACCACAAACAAACATTTTCAACATTTTAACGTACATTGTTTCCTTTCCTGTGTTTATGTTATCATCATTATATTGAAGAACCGGTATAAGGTCAAAATCAATTTTACTTGTATTTAAATTCCTGCACAAAAATATGTTTTTTAATTACCGAAGTCTTCATCCTCTATCATGTTAGTATTTTAATTGCAGGCATTTTTATAGGATATGACAAATTTGTAGTCTTTGTTAAGTACCCCTGAAGTGCACCTGCATACAACCCTATTATCTCCTATAACATTGCATTTATGTTCAATTTTGATTTGATTTTAGCATGGATATTCATAGTTTAGTTCAAGAAAAAGAGAGTTTACATGTCCTATATGATTGGAACATAGAGGAGGCAGGGGGGGCTGAAGGAGGGCTGGGGTGATTTAGGTAGTGGAGGAGGAGTTTGATACAGTGAATTACTATAAAGTACAGAAGTAATGATTTTAGTCATTATATTATTGCGACTCCACATTATTTACCATGCAAAAGTAATTGACTCCTTGGTTTTGTACATTCGTTTTCCTGCCTTGCCTGCATCCGAAGTTATATTTGCACATATTTCTACACATATTTAGCTGTTAGCATTTCTATCACACTCTTAGAAGGCCGGGATCAAATATACGAGTAGTTTTCGGGATCATTTTATTTTGATCCTTTAAGGATCACTTTTGATCCTTTAAGGATCACTTTTGATCCTTTTACGGATCAATATATACAAAAGGATCAAATTCACCAGGATCATTTTTGATCCTTTTTTAGGATCATTTTATTTTGATCCTTTTTGATTACAATATCAAAGTTTTGATCCGTATTTCTGGATTACTTTGATACGGAGAGGATGAGCTCACATTTTGATACCGCGTTTTGATGCAACATCATCTTTTGTTTCATATTTGTGTACCGTGACCCCATAACCGCTACATAGCGGGGAATGTATACAATGGTGCAATGTAACATGAATAAATACATTGATTTCATCAGACAGTGCCGTGGTCGAGTGGTTAGAGCATTGGTCTCCTAATTACCAGCAGGTATAAGTGCGGCGTGGGTTCAAACCCTGCTAGGGTCACTTCAGTGTGATGTTTTTATGCAGATCTTTTTATAAGAAATATTTGATCCTTTTTTCGGATAAAAAATTGTGATCCTTTTTTTGGGATCATTTTGATCCTTAAAGGATAAGCTCATATTTGATACCTAAAAAGGATCAAAATTGATCCTTTTTGTCTCATATTTGATACTTTCTTTATAAGAGTGCAGGTATTGAACATTATTTACACAGCATGAATTTCGTTTTTATTGTAGAATTATGATGTTCAATAAAATCATGAAATTTCAGTACTAATAGTTTCCAAAGCTCTTAAGTTTTGTTATATCAACCCAAAATTAGAACGTGAATCGCTTGAAGCATTTCCGATGTTGTTAAAGGTATAATGCGGATGATTGCATTATATCATTATAATAGGTAAGAAAAAATACAATGAAAAAATTAAAAGAAAATGCAAAGGAGTGAGGCTTCTAAGATTTAATTATTGGTGTTTTATTCAAAACACCAATAAATGAAATGAAAAGATAAATGAAATTATCATCTTGAAGGGAGTATTATGTTAGATGTTAGATTTTTGCCACTTAAACTGTCAATCCAGTTTAATGCAAAGTAAATCTGCACTTTTACATTTTCGCATATAAGTTTATCTTGCTTTGTTATTGTCTTAAACTTTCATAAAAAATCAGTTGTGACATTCTTGATTGAAGAACAATATTGAAAAAAGGTGTAAATTGAATCATCTTAAGACTGAAAGGAAAACTAAATTTACAATTGATCTCAAGTTATACTGTTAATTTAGTTTTAATTAAGGTTTTGTTTCTGTGAACTAAGGTGAAGTCATAATGGCCATTGTTTTAATCTGGTTGTGACAAAATTGAATGTTCAAAAAGTTTGAAACACAATGGCCTGTATTCTAGAAACATGTTTAGCTATACCATGGTTGAAACTGAACGTGCTGTTAATGAGAATTAAAACTGTGGTTTAGCTAAACTCCTTTCTGGAATAAGGGCCCAACTGTTCAGGAATGATATGCACTGTCATAGCTTTCAAGCGGAACAATTCGATGAGTCATGATGTTGACCAGAAATAAAAACCCTGATTTAGCTAAACACCTTTCTTGAATGCAGTCCAATATGTCTTTAAGGTTAAAAACCATAATGATTATTTGGAATTTTATTGTTTGCACTTACTTTACATTGATTAGGCCTTGGACATTATTCAAATTATTCAGCATAATTAAGCATCAATGTCATTAATGCTTTATTAGTTTCTCAGATGTCCTTCGTTTCTATTCTAAGATGCAGGGGTGTGAGAGTTCCTCTTTTCAGCTGATTTCCTCGTTTTTGAAAATTTTCATGTGTTAAAATTTTAGCTTTTTTATTCTTTTTCAGCCCATTTTTTACCTTTTCCCCAACTTTTCGACGCTTTTCCTTGTTTTTGTCAACTGGCCTCTCACACCCCTGAAGATGGAGTGATGAATGAATGTGTTGATTTACTTTTTTTTGCTTAATAAAAGAATATAGTAGGCACATTTTGATCTAGATCAAAGCACTGCTGATGCCATCAGAATATAAAAAAAACCCAAGATTCTGCAGGTTTTTTTACAGGTATTTAAGTTTTTTACCAATTTAAATTATGTTGGTTGAATTAAGCAGCTAAATAATGACACAAAAAATAAAAGAAACATACACTTATAAATCTTCATCAACATTCAAATTGATTCCTAAAATTTGGATGGTAATAAGAACAGTATACAACTCATGGTTTTCTGTAATACTATGTGGCAAGTTTAACAATTACTGAAAAATATAAGTTGGGATCCCTCTCAGTAGTTTCCCTTATTATGATGGTATTAACACTTAGGCTTAAGACATTTTGTTTGTTTGTTTGTTTGTTTGTTTACCTCGGTTGGTCCGAGACGGACACATGCCATTAGATCCATGATGAACTCATGGTCTCTTCCAAGCTCATACAAAAGAACCAACCTGGATAGCCAGAAATAGCTAATCTATGCATGCTGGCCAATGCATTTTTGTAAAGATGCCGAAAATAGAAAAGATAGCAAGAAAAAGAGAGAGAGAGAAAGATGGCCACTCCCTACACAATTGTACAATTTACTCTTAGCCCTTACTTCGTGAGAAAAGATATCAGGAATTCTAATCTCATGCCCCGATGCAAAGGCTTACGTTTAGCAAGGTGTATGATCTGCAATTTTTACAACATCAACCTTTTTTATTATAGCTTCAAGTCAATGCACACAATAATGTGTTCAACTCCTAAATAATGTTTACATATCAGACTAACAAGCAATCAAATTAGATTTGATGTCGCATAAAAACAGAACAAAACAAACACAAAAAAGTCTAAACTCTTAATCCGCTGAAATTTTGTAAACATTTTCAATGTTTTTAATTTGAATCCAGAAGCTTAAATCCAGTCTCTTTTGCAGGCATTACAATGCCAGGATAACATTAATTTTTCCAAGCGCATGGCCTCAACCAAAATATTATCTGCAGAAAATTCTGTGTTTTGACAATCATAAAGGAATTCCTTTCATTGTTTATATGATAAATGAGAGATCCTGATGATGAGGCGCTTTATGTTATTACTGATCATCTCATTGGGACAGAAAGCTGCTTGAAAAGAATTTGGGGAACAGGGCCAAGAAGAGGAGGAAAATACACTGGTTGTTTTCAGTAGTATTTTCCCATTGAGTGAAAAAAATATGTTGCCAACTTAGTATTAGTATTCAGGCCTGTTAGTATTAGACTGCTGTTAAACCTAAACTGTGTCCAACAAAGATGAAGATGAGCCAAAAATTGCTGCAGAGGCAGACCCCACTCCGTAGCGTGGCATAACTTGACATTTGATTGTGATGCAAGAGATTTGGGTTTGAATCTAGGAAGAAAGTAGGCATTTTTGACAATTAAGAAATGGAGGATCCGGGACGTATCTGCTTTTTGAAAATCATGATCGGAACCTGAAAGTTAGGTAGATAAAGTGTGTGGAAGTGGTAGCGACGAGCACACTCACAACCCCCTGATCTCACTTTTAGGTCCAATTTATTACTGGCCCCACAAGGGCTACATACTCTAAAATTGTGGTCAACCCTAACTTAGGAAGAACACTTGAAAATTCAGACTAAAGTCTTTTAACTGACTGAGTAGCTTATTTTTGTATAAATTCTGAAAGCTATGCCTTATCAAACTTTTGCTTAATCCTATCCGATTTTTATTCTATTCTGGGAAGACTTTCTTCAAAATTACATTGTTTATTATGAACTTAGAATAATATTAATTCTTTAGTGATAGCCTAGGATAGTGATTTTCGAGAAATAATCTTTTAAACGCTTGATTGTTAGGATAATGATGATCCGCCTTTATTCCATGACATCCAAAACACAAAAATCAAGAAATTATTTGCCTTGGGAGTTCATGTTCTGAAAGTGTCACAATAGTTTTGCTTCAAATACAATTCATATGCCTTTTGCACTTGATGTTTAATGAAAGTAGAACATTTTTTGATGTTCGTGATAGGAAAACATTACTGTGTATTTGTACAAACAGGTTTTTTTCATTATTGTTAGTCTACACTGGCAGCTAAAGCAAAGTGTTTGTGACAATTTCCTTAAGGCGTCATGATACAGGCAACTATTTGTATGCAAAGGCAAAGGAGCTAAATAAATCCTATTATCGTATAGTACCTTTTGAGTGTGAGACAGTAAGTTAAGTATGTGATAGATGATAGAGCCTGGTGATAATGTGCCAAGTGACATTTCTGATCAATCAAATTTTGTATAAAGCATAACAACAAGTAAGGATTTCCTGGCATATGTTTATATCACTGTGGCAGAAATGAAGGTATAGCTAGAGATGTTGTTCAGGTTTACTTTCTCCTTTTTGAGTGAAAAT
Source organism: Ophiothrix spiculata (assembly GCA_000969725.1). NCBI lineage: Eukaryota > Metazoa > Echinodermata > Ophiuroidea > Amphilepidida > Ophiotrichidae > Ophiothrix > Ophiothrix spiculata. The sequence continues at coordinate 163,084 of JXSR01S053335.1, forward strand.
TTCAGTATTTCGCTGACTCTTTAAAGAGTTAAATTAGGAATCTCTTTTGGAGTGGCAGTAACTCTCAATTAGTGTAATTTTTCACACCAAGACCCTCATTTTGAAGTGAAATTTCAGTAATTCCCCTTTAAGTAAGAGTGGAATGAACAGTGCATACTATTATTTTTGAGCCCGGGTTTTTGAGTACATTTATGAGAGCAGACAAATTCACCTTCTGTAAAGGAAATTAATAAGCATTAAGCAAATTTATAAAGTAAGAAATTGGGTTATTTGCAAAAATTTTCTCTCCATGCAGGAAATTGAGAGATCATATCATCTATCCTCACACTTTTCAGCCATGACATTCATTTCTTCAGGGAGTGAGATTTTAGTGGGATTGTGCAATGTTCGTTTAGGATTTGAGGCCAAGACATTTTTTTTAAAGAGTTACCAAATATTTGGTGCAACAACAAATCTCTACTGTTGAATTAAACTATTTGTGAGTTTTTGTATGCATAGGCAAAGGTGCTAACAAAATCCTATTATCATTATCAGGTATACCTTTTGAGTGTTGCACAGTAAGTTAAGTATGTGATAGATGATAGAGACTGGTAATAATGTGCCAAGTGACATTGCTGATCAATCAAATTTTGTAGCACACAAAGCATAACAACAAGTAAGGAATTCCTGGAATATGTCTATATAACTATGGAAGAAATGAAGGTATAGC
>JXSR01S053335.1:176544-193859 GCA_000969725.1 Ophiothrix spiculata
ATGTGTTGTTTGAATTTTCCTTTATCAATCAATCATAAAGAGAATTGTGTACATTCAATCCTCAAGATTCAATCCCTAAAGTGTAAATAGTACTTCTTGACATGAACTAGCTTATTTTTTTTTATCTATTTCATCTTGATTTGCATATAAAGATAAAATCATGTGTTTTCTATTTTTGTGGATATTTAAAACAGCATTGTTTCAAATATCCATAAAAATAATTCAACAATGTCATATTTTTTGACGAGGCAGATCTGATGGAGCAAGCAACGAGTTAAAGCAAATATCCTTTCCACTCTCCCTTGAAATAAAAACTAATCATGTTGTAATTATGAGAGGATTATGCTCATACCCTGGAGTGTTCAGTTCATTAGTTCATTGACCTATTCGCATGTTATTGAACTTAATATTGCAGGATAAGGTGAATATCAGATTTCCAAATCTGTATGTAGTAATTAATTGTCTGATATTGGTTTCCATTACATATTATTTCTTAAAATATTTAGATCTGCTGGTATTTGCAGTCCAAGGTGGAGAGGGTACCCTTTTAATATATTTAGATGAGATGAGCTATGAGACTCAAAATTGTTGGCCAAATTTATTTGGATCCAATGTTCAGGACGGAATTAGTGTACAACAGTGTCTACTCAATTTTGCAAAGTTTGTGCCACAATTTTTCAAAATGTATAATATTTCATATGAGCTCTGCAGTGAAGTGGTTAAAGATGGTTAAGCTTGGATATATAACGTGTCCATGTTATTATGGCTATATAACCCTGTATTTACTAGAAGTACTTGACCTGATCACAGGATGAAAATTTATCTTCAGATCAACAAAGAGAAACAGGTGGTAGTATAAACAGATTAACCCTCTGAGAATTGCTATCTTATTGGTCCAATTAAGTTTCCAATTATTAATTTGACCAATCACAAATTTTGTTAGCAAATATAAGCCACATAAAAATGTCAATGTAGTTCTTTAAATGTCATACTGCAATTGGTTTAGACAAGTGAAAATTTTTAGTTACTGTCCAATTAGAAGTGTTCTTTGAAATTGCCAGTAGCACCAACAGGGTTAATTTTAGCTGTGTTCCAAAGAGGCCCTGGTATCTCCTCTTGTAAGAAATGAGAGATAGGAAGATGAATTACATATGGAAGTACAAACATCCTTTTCATCAAAACATGTTAACCAGCCTTCAGGAAATTTTACTTTGCCATATTTCAATTGCAAATTGTAATCTCGAATTGATTAATTCGTTTGTTTCTCAGTCTGCTTTGATCATCTAAGTAATGTTTTTCTTGTATGTATGTTGTCTGTGATTCCAATGGCAAAATAGTCTTTAAGAAGCACTGCCAAGTTCTCCAAAGATCTGATTAAATAATTTCATCGAAAAAAGGTACTGTAAAACAAGAAATATTTGCTAGCAATTATTTAATTTCGCTAATACTCCAAAATCGCAAAATAATTTGCCGCTAATATTAATAATGTACAATGATTTCAATGGCATGCTGATGCAATTAGTGAAATTAAAATGCCGCCAAAAACCCCAGATTCTGAAATTCGCAAAATTTTCTTTCCGCAAATATTTCTTGTTTTACAGTAGTATGATGTTAAACTGATTAGATTTTGGAATAAAATCAAGCACATTCATAAACGGCATCAATAAGAAGAAATCATCACTAGGCTGTGGTTTGTTTCTCGATAATTTTTGAAATTGTATCCATAGGTATTATTTGCTTTTTTGTATTGCTTTATTTGGATTTCCTTCCTGGTAGGAATCTGATACCCTAAGAAAGCCTCATTACATATCCGCTCAGCTTAAAATATCACACTACACCGCCAAAACCTTATTGTCTGCACAGAGCACTTGATCTATATTCATTTTGGTTTCAGCTTAATTATAAAGGAGCAGATGGTACTAGAAGGATGTGTTTGAATAGACCCATAGGTCCGTATGCACAAAAGAGGTTTAAGAGTTAGACCAGGTTTTAAGTTAGACCTGGTTTAAGTCAAATTTTGCATCACAGCTAAATGTATTTTTTCCAACCAATATTGTCATATTTTGTGTTATCTGTAAAATTTTCAGTTGAATCTTCCATATTTTAAAGCTTTTGCATTTCAAAAATTCTTCAAAAGGTTCTTTTATGGCAGTGGTAATTTTGACTTAGACCCGGTCTAACTTTAAATCCGGTCTAATGCTGCTTTCATACTCATGTAGTTTTGCAGCTTTGTCGCTGCATGAAGTATATTTTTTGCAAAAACTTGCCGCTCCCGGTTGTCGTAGCTGCAAAGCTACATGTCGATGAGATAATCGATATCGGCAAAATTTTGTCGCCCGACAAGAATTTTGACTTGAAATGAATTCAACTTTCAGAGCGACAAGAAGCAGCATATCTGAAAAGCGACAAAACTGCAAAGCTACAAAATTGTGAAAGGAAGCAAGCAACAGAGCTGCAAAGCTGCAAAGCGACAATAAGTATGTAAGCAGCATAAGTCTTAAACCTCTTTTGTGCATACGGACCATAGAGTCAAATTATAGTTCTGTTTGATCTACCAAATATTTTGTGCAATAAGTCTTTGTTATCTTATAATCTAACAGTGAGGCAGATAGTCAATAAGACATGGGTTATATCTGATATCTGATGCAAATTACCAACCAAAATCTGGCTGAAGTTATACATTTGACTGCCCAATAGAGCAAACATTGTCGTTGTTTGAGATGTATAGACCAATTCGAAAAAAGTCATACATGTCTCATAAAAATATGTTGGTCCTCTAGAAGTAGGCCTACTCCTTAAAACTTTATGCATTATTATAAAGGTATTGTTACAGTATTGATCACATCTCTGAAAAGCAGGTGTTGTCAAACGTTGATCAGATGTTGTTTTCTTGTAACAGTCCCTTTTTCTTAGATTACGTGCCTATATACAATACATACATATAGTACAGGTTGCAGCGATAACAAAGAAACACCTGCATGTTTGATGATAGTGATGATTACATTGGTTGAATTTGTCGAATATCCTTGTGGTGCTCATATGATCAAAGAAGTACTAGAATTGTAATTCATCAACACCAAGCAGAGGTACTAAATCAAGATACTGCATGACAGACCTTGGAAGATATCTGGAATTCTGCAAAAAACAGAACTTTGTATTTATATTAATGTACGAGGGTCATTCAAAAAGTTCTACCTGTTATATCATAACTTTTGTTCTATTAAAGATAGCTATTTGAAAATTGGCAACAATATAGCTAATAATATCATCTACACATGGTGGAACAACCAATTCAGTATCTTTTACAGATAAATGTAGGTGGCCTGAAACCACAGTAAGGTTTGGTAACACCGGAAACGGTGAAATATATAAACGATATTGCACCTGAATTTATATGTGCAGCTAATGTATGAATAACCATTTGTAAACCCAAATTTTAAGTAAGTTTCAGAATAAATTTAAGATGAAAGTGTACCTTACAGTCCAGCAAGTCATTTGTCTTTGATAAAGTAAACTTGTTGCTGATAGAAATTACCCAGAATCCCAATAATTGAAAGAATGTCTTTAGCCCTCTCAGATAACGAATATTAGCATAGAGTGTTTCTCTAGAGCATTACTTTTTCAAAGTGCGTTTTTATGTGAAAAACAGCATTTTAAGTTACTACACTACATTTGTTTAATCGAAAGATTGAAATTAGTCCCCCTTCTGATCTACTATGAAAATATATCAAAAATAATAATACCGTCATTTTTAATATTGTTTTATTAAGGTAAATTTCTTTGTAAACTGTGTCTTTGCTGATTTTAATAATGTTGCTGCAGGGGCTATTTGTTCCTGTTATTGTTGTCTTTGTGAATGACCATTAATTTCAGTTTGGGTCAGCTTTTTTAATCATCCCGTATACTTGTATGTTCATTCCTATGTTTTATCAATTTTTCATTGTAAAGCAATACCAAACGGCTACGTTATGGCCTTTTCAATTCTCTGTACTTGAGCCACTTTTAAAAATGGGCACATATTTTGACCGTTTCTGGTGTACCAAATCTTACTGTGGCTTTCAGATCACCTACAAAAATCTAGAAAATATATTGATAAATTTTTTCACAACATGTAGGTGACATTAATAGGTATATTGTCGCCAATTTTCAAGAAGCTACTATTAATAGAACAAAAGTTATGATACAACAGGTAATACTTTTTGAATGACCCTCGTATATGAAACAGTGGTCTACTAAACACTTGATTGCACTGATGAAATTGCTTAAAGTGATGTGTAGAGACATGTTTAAAGTGCAGCTTGTGTTGTCAGATTTACCTCTCCTTGTACATTTTAAATAGATTTATAAATAGTGAACAATAGTCCATAAGGATTGATTAGTATCAAAATCTAGCATAAGCAACAATGCACTATGGTAGATATCCCCATGGCCTAATCCGTGGTTCACAGCAACAAGAAAACCGGAGTGCAGGGGCAGAAGCCTTACACACGAGACAATAGATACACATGCATCCTGCTCTTGAAGGATGCAACACTATATTCAGAAATGTTGACAACTACGTCATCTGGCAAGCTGTTCCAAACATGAACTACAGTGTGGATAAATGTCCGGCCTGTGGAAACTGTTCTGGACACCGGAATTGTGAGAGCGTGGCATGACATCGATAAGCTGGAATGGGTGGCTCTCCTGACAATATATGGCTTAGGGAGAAGATCATGAAGGTCTGTCGGGCATGAGTTGGTGTGTATCTTGTAGAGAACTACTAACTGTTGGGTTGAAATGTGCAGCAGAAAATTTAAGCACTTCAGTTAACCCTTTCAATCCGATAGAACACTTGAGCGTTTCCAAAGGAGCTTACAATAGAATGCGCAGGCATTCCAATTCATATTGAGTGTAAATAAATTCAGTAAATTCACCAATATTGCAATTCAGGATCACAAGGATTAATACATCTATAAATAGTGTTAGATATTGATGAGGTTATCATGTATCTGCTGGCAAAGCTGACATTCTTTGAATATAGAAATATTATCATCTTATGTTAACAAAATTGCAAATTATGTGTTTCTGAAGAGCAGGACCCAAACAGATCCGTGAAGTACTCTATCGCATCAGACAAGTCCAAAATTTATATATAAATCATTGTGTGACAGACTATATGTGACGGTCCATCCCAAATCAGCCGTAAATGCCGCCTCTTATTATTTTCACTTTTTTAAATATTTGCAAAGACTAGTATGCTTTAGGGATTAAAATTACACCTTAATGAATTTCACACGATTTCCAGAAGTCAAGTTAATGTCCGTCAAAGGTTGTCAGGGAGTAAAACATATAACTGAGATAAACACGTTCAAAGATCTGTAAGCCCTATATTTTCTGTTGATTGTCATAAAAATATGGAGATTTTCTTGAAATGAAACTTTGCTGGTATTTTGTAGTAAACACAAGAATTGTGAATCTGTCAAACATAAAAAAACAATTTCGAGAAATTACGACCTTGACATGTATTTTCACCTGTAGCGTATTTACGGCTCATACGGGCTAGACAGCTATATACGATTTCAAACAATGTAGTTTATGCATCTAACATAAGATTTCAATAATTTCAAAACAGCTCCCAGTAAAATATCTTTCTCGTTTTCCTCAAATCTTACAAAAAAAATGTTACATAAGACATTGTTCCACATCACGTAACACATCAGAAAGAATAACAACATGATTCCTTGTTGCAAATATATTGACATTTTCAAAACAACAATTCTTGATTAAAACTGAGGCACATTCTATAAAAACTTTTCAGATGCAATATCTCAAGCCTTAAGATATTGCCATACTATTAGTCTATTGTGAATCCGTTGCTACATATTTATCTGGGGAAGGAGGCCTGGTAGAGGCAGCAACAATAACACTAGTGCTAATGAATTTTGTCACTGCAGTTTAAAGGTGCATTAGATTATTAAATTTACATACTTTGATAACATTTTCAGATGCATTAATATAAACAAAATTTAGATGGAATTTTTCAATATAAGATGTAACCTGACAAAGCTCAACTAAATGATGATTCTAACTTTGGGCAAAAAACTGCTTACATGTATGATCATGTTTTTTTTTTTTTTTAAACATTTAGTTTATGATAGGTGATATCCAAAAAATTTAAAATGAAATATCTCTTTTGGAACTTAGACTGTCTCAGCATTAGTGTCCCCTCTAAGAATTTTGGCTTTGCACCAAATGATGAGGTCATAAACTAAACAACTCGCGATCGCTAATCATGGATAGGGGATCCCCAAAAGTGAACCCGGAACTAGAATTAATGAACATTATGTAAGCTCAAGTTTATGTTGTGTAACTAGAACCTTTTTTTTCCCTGTTTTTAAGTTTTGTTTTGGAAAGCTTGGTTCAAATTGTTTAGCCTCTATAACAATCTCACAACTTAGACCTTTGCGGGAACACTGATCAGCATCTTAATTGTGTAAAAATCTCAATTTTTGAATTTTGGGAATGGTGTTAAGGAGTTTTCTCTGAGATGCAGTTGCTTATGACTCCGGGGATAATGATTTTTTTTCATTAATAGTCGGAAAAAAAATCTTTGTATCTGTTTTGTGTGTGCAAATTTCAATGCACACTGAACGCATGCTTTACTAATGCATTTGGTTAATCATGCGCCGCATCACTGCGTAATACACACAGAAAATAATGTAAACGCTGATGTGCCATCAAAGTAATCAAACTTTATTGAAAACTGGTTTTTGTTTTGTTATTTTTCTTGAAAACTAACACGCTGACCCTATTTTTGTATTTCAGTATTTTGAAGTGCTAAATAAATGCTTTAACATATGTAGAAATTACAAAAATCAATGGAGCATTTACTATTTTAAAAGCACATAATGATCGACTTAGTGGTTTTGGAGCTATATTTATACTTTGTGTTGTAAATTGAGTGAATTTTTGAAATGTCTGTATCTCAAAAATGAGCACGGCCTATTTATTTTATTTTAGATTTGTTATCAGCACAATTAACTCTACCTAATACTAAATTTTTAAGAAAATCAACAGAGATTTTGCATCTCTGAGAAAACCCCTTAAACAATAAATATATATATCTGAAAGTGCCTCTTTAAAAATCGTATCAAACTCTCTCATGAATGATACATGTTCAGGTAAATTGACTCAAGTGAGCACAGGTATTCAAAGCAGGAGATATGGTAATAGATTGAATAAATCCTCACAAGACATTGAGCAACTTGCATCCTAGGAAAAAGGGGGAAACCAATCACTTACAGATAGATTGATTTAAGGAAATCACTGCAAATTTTGAGATACTTCGGGGAGCGGGTTGATGCAACGGTACTTCCCTTGCCTTGCACCGATGAGGTGTCCTAGGATTGGTTTTCAGTCCACGCTCGCTTCTGCAGGTTTTTCACCGGGTGCTTCGGTCTTCCTCCTGCATTCAAAAACTGAATTTTAAAACATCTTGGATCCCTGTTAAAGATAAGCCTAAGCAAGATGAAGTGTCTGATGGATGAATAAAGACAAGAAAAACAGTTTGAATAAATGCAGGTGTTCTGTTTCAAAATAGCTATCTGGAAAACCCCCAATAATTTCAGAAACACAGAATTATATCTTCCCACCAACATAAAATAAGTACAAATACATTGCTGAAATAGACAAAATATTTTAAAAGTTATCAATTTACGATTTTAGGTATACAAAAAATTTAAGATAGTCTCAAAAGTTTGTTCTCAAAAACCAATGAGACTGATTTAATTTTCAGACAAAAATGAGCAATATATAGGCACTTGTAAAAACAACAAGTGACTCATTGGAAAAAATAAATTTTGAACTGGAGCAGATCATTGTATTATTTGTAATGTTAGTAACATCCTTTTTTAGATTTTGCTTAAATAGCTATTTTTATTAAAAGGCTCATGCAAAAAAAATGCAATAGGAATTAAATCAAAATAATAATAAAATGATGATCAAATCCTCTGTTAAGGTGTCTAGTCCACATGTACTTGTTTTGACTTGATAAGTACAGCGAGTGCTAGTGTGTGTGTGCTTGCGTATAATATAATATGGTGAATAGTATTTTAAAGCCAAAAAATGTCATATTTTCTTATTTTGGGGGAAAAATAGGTTGGTAACCCAAACTTGTTATACTTTTACACACATTTTGTGAAACAATTTACCCCAAACTTCAATGGGAAGTTTTTCAGTCAACACTAAGTATGTCACTTATGCCACATTTCTCATAGACCCCTTTACTTTTTTTGCCCCAAAATGTTATTTCTAAACTGGCTCGCATGCAAAAACGAATGTGACCCCAATTATTATTTTAAAAATCGGTTCCTCATCAATATTATTAAAGCCAATGTTTACTAGCAAATTGCAATCAGATCTACCACGAAGTGTACACCTTACAGTGTACACCAATGAATCCCATTTTGAAGCCTCCATGTTTGGCCTGACATGATGTCACCACAGTTAATAATTAATAGCAAAAGATAAATTGAAAGAAAATATCATAGGAGTAATATCGTATAGGAGAGAATGCACATAGAGGCCTAAACATTGGTATGACTATGGAAATTTTGATTTTTATAGGCTCGTTGAAAAGCTAAAATATGAATTTTAATCGTACAAGTATTAGGTATTAATATGTATGATTTTTGTGTAACACAGAAAATCACAGAAACTAGAATATTTGAAAAATAGAATTTTGATTTTGTAAACAGAAAATAGTGGCTGTGGGATAAACCTCACTGTTTCATGCGTTCACCATTCATACTTGGTTTTGATGGGATTGAAAAAGTGGAATATTATTTACCTTAAAATTGAATTTTGATTTTGTAAACAGAAAATAGTGGCTGTGGGATAAACCTCACTGTTTCATGCGTTCACCATTCATACTTGGTTTTGATTGGATGGGTTATGATTGAAAAAGTGGGGCATTATTTACCTTAACATTGACTTTTGAGTCAATAACAATTATTTATTTGGACCTATTTATCACAAAAAGGCCACTTTTTAATAAAGTAGTTTTGATATAATGTACCAGTATACAGTCAAAATATTGTTGTCTCGTAACATTGGTTCTTTTAACCAATCAGAAAAACTGACCATTAAGCAAAAACAGGTTGGATCAATTTTCTAGTCTAATATAAATGTTATGTGGTTTTCATTTGATTAATTTGGTTTCATTTTGAAATATTTATGGTAATGGTTAACCAGACTACTGCGTGGCATTTGCAGTTTGTGCATTACTTAAATAATATCTTAAGGGATTTGGTACTATAGATGCAAGAGATTGAAGCAAAATACACTGCCGCTTTAAAGTACTTCTGCACAAAACCTTTATTCAGACATATATCAAAAGGCGTTTATCCAATTTTCATCATTTTTTGACAGAGTTTATATTGTATAATTATTGAAGTAACTATTCCGGAATTGCATTCATTGCATTTGAAAATATGGCATGTAATTAATGCATATTACTAACTTTCGTCTGAACATAAAAAACTGAGTTTATATACATTTCTGTGCATTTGTTTGAAAACTTAAAACCTGAAAATATTATATCCTGTTACAAGGTAATAATGAGGTTATGAAAAATTGATTAGTTACATTAGATATTTGTACTTGTGGTGTATTTGTATATGGTCCATGAAATCAGCCATTTTTTTTTAGCAATGGAAGATCAAATATTAAAAGAAACATCGATTTATTCCTATTGAATAGATAAGTTACCTATGCTAGTATGAATCTTTGATAATTCTAGGTCGTTAAATATAAAAAACGAGGTTTTTGAACGTTTCTAAATGTGACGAAATACTTTAGAGCGCGAGTGTATCATAAATGCATTGTAAAATCCAGGAAAATAAATGTTAACTTGGGGAAAATTAGTACAAAGATATCACAAACGGAAAACGCCATATGGATAACATATTGAAAGTATACATTACGGGCACTACCATATTCATCAACATTGAATATAGTCATACAAAAATAGAGGGGTTTAATCCCAGAAATGTTGTCATGTAGCTTTAAAATTCAGATAAAAGGCAATCGGTAAGGGATGAGTGCCTCAAATGAATAACAAGTCTAATGAGGAATTTTGAAGATGCTCCGGAACATCCTGGCGTTACCTCAATTTATTCTACTTAAGCGTTGAGTTGTACTATCTATAGAGACTTACTGTGCATAATTTCACATCAGTTGGTAGGTGGATGAGGTCTGAATAATCATTAGTCGAATCATATTTCCTATGCATTCAATGCAAATCTGGGAACCAGGGGGCAGGGGCACCTGATTATTGCTGTGTAGGCATGTATGATATTGAGAATTACTGTGCATAATTTCAAATCAGTTGGTAGGTGGATGAGGACTGAATAACCATTAGTTGAATCATATTTCCTATGCATTCAATGCAAATGTGGGAGCCAGGGGGCAGGGGCACCAGATTATTGCTATGTATGCATGTATGATATAGAGAATTACTGTGCATAATTTCTCATCAGTTGGTAGGTGGATGAGGTCTGAATAATCATTAGTCGAATCATATTTCCTATGCATTCAATGCAAATGTGGGAGCCAGGGGGCAGGGGCACCTGATTATTGCTATTTAGCCATGCATGATGAACCCAGGAATATTTGGAGCGATCTTCGCTCCAATTTAATCTGAATTGTTGTGATTGTTGTGAAATTTGTTAAGCGAATGTTGCTTCATGTTGGTGCGAAGTTTTCTAGGCAGGGTGAGCGAATGTCACTTGGGCAAGAGAATGTCTTTGGACGCCAAGCCTAAGCATTAGAAAAAATAACTTTGAAGTCTCTTTGGTGCCCCCATAGCAAGTAGTAAATATTACACCCCTTAAATGAGTAGGGCAAAAAGTACATTTTTTTCTCTCCAAATCTTTCCCTGTAGCTTTTGCAAAATAGCAAACAAACATTTTTTCTTTATAAACAGGGATTGGTTTAATGACATTGAATTTCACAATAATTTCTAGTGACAAGTTTGCCGTATATATAGGGCTGAAATGAAAAGACACATGATATGCTGGTATTTCCTAACAAAATGGGTCTGTTGACTCATTCTGCTACTGGGTACATTTGTCGGAGTACTAGACAGATATATTGAAGAATCAAATGTTATTATAGTTAAACCTCCCACATGAACATAGCAGATAATCTATGATGACTTGACTATGTGAATATCATTTAATGGGAAGTCACATTTCAGTGCATTTTAGTGCAATCATGATCTAATATGCAGTCTTATATTTTACATAACTCAACTGTCATGTAACTGTATTTTTTTTTTTTTTTTTGGGGGGGGGTCATGTATGTTATCTTTGGTAGATAGCCTATGAATTCATAATGTGATGTAGTGTTCAATTTAAAGCTATATAGAGCTCTTAGTGCAGAAGGTCGAATCAAACTGCATGCTGCATCTTTATGTTGGTTACCCATAATATAGTTAGTTAGTATCCCTTCTTTGTCATATATGTTAAATAATTTGCAAATCCAGATATACTTAAGGTAAATTAAGATTTGGACAAGTCCAAATTTGTTCAACTAGAAAAATAGTATCTGAATATTCCAAACTGAAAAAAGTCTAGTTTAAAAATAAGTAATAAAATCTATATATGCTTCTTTGAATAGACAATGTAAACTTTTTTTGGAAGATTGATCCCCCCCCCCCCCGTATATGTATACATGCTTGTTTATGTGTTGCAGGTCTAGAAAAATAAATTTTCATGTTTTGTTAAGGTAATTTTCACCCAATATAAAATATCTTTAGAATATAGGATTTACCAATATGAAAAATTGAAATAAAAGAGCTGTTATAATCCTTATGTTGTTTCTAATTAGGTATTCAAACACGCCACAGAGTTGTTCATCGCGAATCAACAACGATGCACCCATGCGTCTGCGTATTTGTATCGCGCGAGGGTGGCTTTAGCCACCCGAGCGTGATAAAAATACGCACACGCATAGGATGCAGAGTTAAAAACGTATGAATTAAATTCTAAATGTTTTCAATTTTAACAGATAGGCCTACTTATCTTCACAAAAAACATTTAGCATATCTGAAGCAAAGTGCTAATTTGTGAATGTTTACTGGTTTGACTTTATCATTTTTCCCAAGCACTGGGCCTTTGCACGTACTATAAGTGCCCGACGCGCGATGATCAGTGTGACGACTTTTGTGTACTGCGTAAACGCACTTCAGTAAACGCCGTGCCGTGCGTGACGCGCTTATTTGAATATCAACTGTGGATTCATCACGAATCAACAACGGTACGCGCCTGTGTAAAGAGATACAGTGAGTTGTTGAAAGCCTGATTGAAATGATCCTCATTACAGACTTTGCCATATAATACAAAATGGACAATTTCTATCTTTTATTTTGTGTTTGGAATTGCACATGTTGACAACATCTTCAAAAAAAATTGATGAGTTGGAGAGGGGTCAAAAATGAAATTTATTACAAGATTTAATTGTTAAATTCACAATTGTCCATGTGCAAATATTACTTCTTGATTAAAATATCTTGATAGTGATTAACTTGCACACACCTGAGTTTCTTTGGGATCAGGTTGACATCCCTAGATGATACTCCCTAGGGAAACATGAGTGTTAAATGTCAACCATGTGCTGGGTGAGCTTGCTGGGCTGGAAAATTGTCTCTTCATTACTATGTCAAGTCATTTTTGCTCAGGCATTAGGCCAAGTAACTAAATTTCATGTTTCTCATCCAATTGTTAGAATTCATAATTTGACCTTTGTTTTGTACCATTATGGTCAAAAATGTTTGAAATGAACATGAAATCTTCTTTAATTTTATATGATGAATGTTATCTACTGGACAAATTTTGTAAGATGGCAACATTGAACATTCTTATCTGGTATGTATCCTCAATCCAAATGCTTGAATGGCTGTTGACCTGTCATGGTCTAAAATGTTTAAAAAATGCAAACCTCAAAATTGTTTCAAAACCACATGTTAATATTATTTTTACCTAGCCCTATACTTTGATCAACACTAAATAGACGGGAATTATGAGGCTTTTCTTCATCCGCAAGTAAAAATAATCCTAGTTACACGCGCGTCGTAGATAATGATGCGCGAGTCACACATGCAAGGCGCGCTGCGTCTCCACCAGTTGTGCTCTGTCCAGCTACGCACGCGCTTGTCTGTATCAATTCACGATGTGAAGAGGCCCGCCTATTAGGTGTTGATCAAAATATATATATACAGCATAGATAAGACAGAGTAATGTAAGTAGTAATGTATCATAGAAGCAAGCAATTTATAAAAGAAAATCTCTCTGTTGAATTTAATTCTGTATCTAGGAGAAAGGTGGGAGTCATAAAGCTCACCTAGCCTCAAAGATTAGTGTATTGTTACTAGTATGTTTTGGTAAAGTCATTATGATTTATGTAGCTTGGATGCAGTATATAAATTAGGTATGCTCTGTCAAAATGAGCGGAAAATTACAATTTTCAAAATCAAGTTTATTGCATAATTTTCTATAATCTCAAAGGTCATTTATTCAAAGCCTTCATTCGTGACTTTCCGCTCATTTCACTGGAGCAACCCACATATGTGTAAGACCAATATTTGAGATATATATAACATGGGTAAGGGTTATTATATCATTTAATGGGAAGTCACATTTCAGTGCATTTTAGTGCAATCATGATCTAATATGCAGTCTTATATTTTACATAACTCAACTGTCATGTAACTGTATTTTTTTTTTTTTTTTTTGGGGGGGGGGTCATTAGATTTAGCGGTAAGTCTTATCATCACAGTACATGACCCTCATCTTTCTAGATTGCAGTTATATCAAATGTTAAGTATCAATTATCCTTTGGAAGTTTAAAGCATTTTATCTTATCCTAGTTCATAGTACACAAACCTTAATGTATTACCAGATTTAAGTGGTTCAGGCACTGAATGTGCCCTTACATCTCTATTAAATTCATATTTTTTCAATTTTTTTGCTAAAGCAAATACGTCACTCATATTTGTTACAAGTCTGAAAGTTGTTTGCAAATAATGTTTGCATTCTTGAGGAAAATAAGAATATGTGTCATCTAGCTTTTTTCTTAAGCTGACACGGACCAGGAACCAGAAATCTGAAAAAAAACACCAGTTCCTGGTCCTTAAGATTTCCAGAGAACCAGTAGGCATTTTTTCAGGACTAGGACCCATTTCCAAATTTGATACAGATTGTGATTTGGAAATCAAGAATTTATCAACAAAAGAAGACATTTTTTGATTATCTTCTAATGCATATGCATTTTTCTTCAAAAAATGCCTTTGTTTTCAATTATTTTCTTCACAAATTTTGATTCATAACAAATGCAAAAAAATGGACATGGCAAGACCCTGTTGCTGTAGTAGGGAAAATATTATCGCCTGGGTCTAAATTTTTCTACCTCACCAGGCGCAAAAAGTCCTGAACCATAGGGTAAAAATCAGCCCAGCGCCCGCTTAAGAAAACGTTTAATATGTTATA
Organism: Ophiothrix spiculata; assembly: GCA_000969725.1. Classification (NCBI taxonomy): domain Eukaryota; kingdom Metazoa; phylum Echinodermata; class Ophiuroidea; order Amphilepidida; family Ophiotrichidae; genus Ophiothrix; species Ophiothrix spiculata. The sequence goes on from JXSR01S053335.1 coordinate 191,073, forward strand.
CATTATAAAGCTCCAAAGTTAAACATGAATGATAAGAATCAAGTGAAATTTTGACAATGCATTAAAAAAAAATTAGGTGATAGATGAGGTTAGGTTAATCGTTATTAGGTTAATCGTTATTAGGATGGTACCTTTTAAATGTTCATTAGCATATGTGGTCTTATCAAATTTCCTAGCTTCTACATTATCCAGATTTAGTTCTCTTGAGTACCACTGCCAGACACATTCAAAGTTCATTAACTTTGTAATTCATATCCTAGGTTTGTCTTAAAGGTCATAGGCTTCATTCACAACATGTAATCACAGGCTCAAGTTAAAAAGGGTGTCTAAAGAATCGGATACAGTTAAGAGTCCAGGGGGGGGGGGGGGGGTTGGCTGATCACATGCAAAACTGTATTGTATAGTCAAATAATGTGCCCAGTGGAGACAGTACTTCAAAAATGCCACATGCATCAAATAAGCAACCCTAAACTGCACCCATTTTGTACAATTATTATTTTTAATTTAATTAAATAAAAAACCCTGGTGATATGTTTGTGCCTAAAAATAACACACACACAAAAAAAAATCACACAAATTTGTATTAACAATTTTTTCAAACAACCCTGAAGAAAGTTACCCTTAAATTTGGATTTGGAATATACTAATATATTTACTCAGTGCAGCCATATAACATTTATCCATGTAAAATTTTCATGATTTTTGGACCATATATGGAATTTAATGCCAAATTGGCTAAAACAGTTTCAAACATGGCGCAAGCTAACAAATGTGATATTAATAACATGTCTTTTTTTCTCTCTTTTCCATTTCATATCCACCTGTGTATATGCCAACATTAAAATCACCAGGTAAGTGACATTTTTTTTCTCAAATACTATGCATCTGACAGACAAATCACTAGTTTTTTTTTGTGGGGTAGGAAATTGCCTTTTGGGACATTCTTCTTCTCTCTTTCTATGTTTGGCGATTTGGGAGTTTGTCCCCCCTAAATGTCTCTAATTTTTGTCTTTTTGGACTTTGGTTGATTTTTCGTCCTTCCATGTTTGGGGAATTTTTTTTCCTTCCTACCCCCCCAATGGAAATCTAATGGTACATCCCTAAGGCATACACATTAAATCATAACCCAATCCTCCAGTTTACCCCAGCAAAGTAAAAACACAGTAGGTGCATTGCAGCAATATTGAAAGTTACTTCTTTTCCTCTTGAGAAATCCTGCACAAATTAGAAGAAGACCAATTCTCTTTCATAACGCAAGGCAGTGTGTACCATATATGTGACCCGTCATATCGAAAGGTACCTAAAGGGTCCCAAAATCAAAATTGATTTTTTGGTCTCATCTGAAAGCTGAAAATGACACCTTGCTTTTGGTTATTAGATGTTCGGTTGCGAAGTTACATCCAAATTGGTAAAAGGCATCAGGCTGATTCGTAAAACTACAGTATAGTTCTGAGAAAATCGAGTTTCAATTTTTTGTAATAGGTAAAATTTGAATGGAGAGAGGATTTTTATCTTGGTTTTTAATACATATTTCTTATGTTTTGGATGTTGGAACCTGGTTAATTGGATAGGATACACTTCAAAGATAACCTTTCTGATGAAATTAGAAATTCAACCTTGGAAGTGATTTTTGACTATGATCAGCTTCAATGGCCCGTATCTCATAATTTACTATCATGCCGACCATAAGGTACCTTTCGATATGATGGGTCACATTTATCAAACATGTGTACATACAACTTTTTTGCATGGGTTAGATTGAAGTGAAATTGTATGTTTAATGGGGGTATCTGCTATGCATTGCAAATGCACATACTGCATTTTTACTCTGTGGGGCAGAGTTAACTAGACCTACTTTTATTTACTTCCAGCACAAGGTATTGAATGATTACAGGGAAAACAGGTGCTGTACTTGTTTGCATTGAAGAGAAAATTCAGTGTTATTTTTAGTTTTTCCTGCCAAAAAATATCCCATATCTCTTCAGAAAACTGTGACGGGCCTCTCTAATTTGACCTTGTTTTTAAAAATCCTCTAGTTTGAAATATTTCAAGTTTTTTGATTATCAATTAGAAATGAATGCAAATGTATGAGGGTTATCATAAAGACGTAGACATCGCTACAAGAGGTGATAAAATACTTCTCTTGGTCAGCAAACATTTGTGTCACATTTATGGGATTCAAAAGAAAATCTTTCCAATACCAACCTTCTGTTATTATTAGAAAATACATTGGAATGGGAATAATTTTAAAATAAAGATTGATCAAATATTTGGTCACTCATAAAAAATAGAAGAAAACATGGATAGAACCTAAACTGTGGTGCTTGTTTATTGTAGGATGATTTTAAGTCACAAAACCAAACATGGGTTCATATATTTGCATGCCAAACTTAAATAACAAAACAAACAAACAAAATAATTAACCATTAGAAAAGCAGTTGTAAAAGATTGTAAAAGGCGTTGATGGTCGATCATAATAACCATTATGCACCTGTTTGTCCTATGGTTGTCTTTAAACTCTTCTTGATATTTTTGATAAGAAGTGACATGAATGTTCAACAAACTAGGTGAGCAATAGACTTCATAACATTGCCCTACTTTCTGTATGTCTGTTTGGAAAGCTATATATCAATCTAGATAAAATCCTTACTTTTCTATTCATTCAGCCATCAACAAGTACAATGAAAGTAAAAATGTTGACCAAACATATCAAACAGTACTAGTTGGGACCAAACACCAAAATTAAGTTATTGGTATCAGTGAAAATGCTTGTATATTGCTCTTATT
>JXSR01S053335.1:244580-255962 GCA_000969725.1 Ophiothrix spiculata
TAAAATTTCTGGGCGATGGTATTTTACGATCGGGTAATAACAAATCGATCAAGCCGACAAAGAGATGCTTCACAGAGGCACGCAAATTGTGAAGCTTAGGATAACTCCATTATAACAGAAGGGGGAATTTTATTTGCTGTGCCAAAGGTGTTTACTTCCCATGGGCGTAAACATTATTATCTATGCAAACATTTTGTCTTAGATTGAGCTCTGTACACAGATGCTCATAGATTCATAGATAGTTTTGTCATTTCCCAGCAGTGAATCCAATGTAAATCGATTCCCTTTTTGCACTCCGCTCAACAATTAATCATTAATATTGTCCCTGTAGTAAACGTCTCTAAACCATTTCACTCAATTGTGTTAATGTCATTTTATAGGAAGTCAATTCTATGCCATCTTGAAACATATCCCTCAAACTCCACAGAGAATGCAAGATAGTACAGCATGATTCTTACAAGATTCTTGTTAAGAAGCACCGCATTGTAGTTTACTGTATTTAGAGGTATAGAGTAATATTTCCTGAGTAGAAACATCTTTCTTTTAGGTAAAAAACATGAAGCTGAAACTTAAGCTTATTTGTTAAACAGTCATATGATGGTACCCATTTAACTAGCATTTAGACCCTGCTGCTATACTTGTGGGAAAAGAACCACTCCTAGCTCCTTGTAAACAACATAATGAAGCTTCTCTTTAAACTCTAGTAGTTGAAACAAGATGGATAAAGAGCCTTGCCCAAGGAATCAGCACTTAAAAGAAGGAAAAAAAAAGTCCTTAGCAGTTTGTCTTTATAAAGTACTTTTAAAATTAATATTTCTGACATTTTAAACACAATTGCACCTTCCTTATTATTTATGCAAACATTTTATATTCTAAATACTAAATGGAAGGGTTGGGGCTTGGATTGAGCTCTGAAAACAGACGCATATGTTTTTGTCATTTTCCCGGCAGTGAACCCAATGTATATCGATTCCCTTTTTGCACTCCGCTCAACAATTAATCATTAATATTGTCCCTGTAGTAAACGTCTCTAAACCGTTTCACTCAATTGTGTTAATGTCATTTTATAGGAAGTCAATTTTGTGCCATCTTGAAACATGTCCCTCAAACTCCACAGAGAATGCAAGAGAGTAAAGCATGATTCTTAACAGGAATTCTTGTTAAGAACTACTGCACTGTAGTTATACTGTATTTAGAGGTTTTATAGGTATAGAGTAATACTTTCTGAGGAAAAATATGTTACTTAAAGGTAAAAACGTGAGGCTGAAACTTAAGCTTATTTGTTTAACAGTCATATGACGGTGCACATTTCACTAGCATTTAGACCCCGCTGCTATACTTGTGGCAAAAGAACCACTCTTAGCTCCTCTCAAATAAGTCTAATGAAGCTTCTCTGCAATTCTAGTAGTTGAAACAAGATGGATATAGATCCTTGACCAAGGACTCAGCACTGCTAAGGCACTTTTACTTTCATTCTTTCAGTGCTGAGTCCTTGACCAAGGACTCAGCACTGAAAAGAAGGAAAGTGAAAGTGCCTTAGCAGTTTGTCTTTATAAAATCCTTTTAAAGTTTCTATTTCTTCCTCCCTTATTATTTAATAACATTTTGTATTCTAAAAATTAAATGGAAGGGTGGGAGCCTAGATTGAGCTCTGTACACAGACGCTCATAGATTCATAGATGTTTTAGTCATTTTCCTTCCAGTGAACCTAATGAACCCAATGAATCAATAATATTGTCCCTGTAGTAAATGTCTGTAAACCATTTGATTCAATTGTGTTAATGTCATTTTATAGGAAGTCAATTCTATGCCATCTTGAAACATATCCCTCAAACTCCACAGAGAATGCAAGAGAGTACAGCATGATTCTGACAGGAATCCTTGTAAAGAACAATTGCATTGTAGTAATTCTGTATTTACGAGTTTTTACAGGTATAGAGTAATATTTCCTGAGTAGAAAAATCTTTTTTTAGGTAAAAAACGTAAAGCTGAAACTTAAGCTCATTTGTCTAACAATCATATGACTGTGCACATTTCACCAACATTTTGACCCTGCTGCTATACTTGTGGGAAAAGAACCACTCTTAGCTCCTCTGAAACAAGTCAATTGAAGCTTCTCTGAAATTCTAGTAGTTGAAACAAGATGGATATAGAGCCTTGACCAAGGACTCAGCACTGAAAAGAAGGAAAGAAAAAGTGCCTTAGCAGTTTGTTTTTATAAAATCCTTTTAAAATTTATATTTCTGACATTTTAAACACAATTGCACCTTCCTTATTATTTACGCATTATTTACGCAAACATTTTGTATTCTAAATATTAAATAGAAAGATTGGGGCTTTGATCGAGCTCTGTACACAGATGCTCATAGATTCATAGATGTTTTTGTCATTTTCCAAGCAGTGAACCCAGTGTAAATCGATTCCCTTTTGCACTCAGCTCAACAATGAATCATTAATATTGTCCCTGTAGTAAATGTCTCTAAACCGTTTCACTCAATTGTGTTAATGTCATTTTATAGGAAGTCAATTCTGTGCCATCTTGAAACATATCCGTCAAACTCCACAGAGAATGCAAAAGAGTACAGCATGATTCTTAGAGGAATTCTTGTTAAGAAGCACTGCATTGTAGTTATACTGTAGGGGTCTTCAATAAGTTTGGGGCTTGAGAATGAAGAATACAAGCTAATGTAGTTGTTATTCATATGTAATGTAGTTCCACTTAATTGATGAACATATGGAAAGTTTCAAGTAAATATCTGCTTTTGCAAAATTTTGAATTCTATCTGCCAAAAAATTTTGATATTTTTTCAAAAAAAAAAAATGGCAGATAGAAATCAAAATTTCATCACTAGACTTTAAGAATAGGTCCCATTCAACAAGAAAAATGATCTTAAACGTTTTCTGATGTTCATAGACTTTAAAATGATCTTAAGTTAAGAGTAAATGAGTTCATTAACTCTATAGTATAGAAATTCCTTTACAATAAATGAATTCAATACCTTTTCCAAACTGAGCTGTCATATCTTAACCCTTTCAGTCCTGAATTTCCATATAGGCGTATATGGCCCATACTGAATTAATATGTACTCAATACGAATTGAAACGCCTGAACGTTCTCTCGTAAGCTTCTTTGGAAACGTTATAAGATCGAAAGGGTTAAAATCCGCTTGGCAGCAAAACTTTAACCTTTTAATGGGTCACATATGTTTTCCCAAAAGCATCACAAGTAATGTATAAAGAAGGGTTTCTGAGGAAAAACAAAATGTTAAAAAAAACTAACATCAGGGCCCATATTCACGAATTGCTGTTAACTCTAGTTGGCTACTAACCTTTTGTCTTCCTGTCAAATTTTGACAAGTAGACAATTAGTTAGTTGCCAACTAGAGTTAGCAGCGTTTCATGAATATGGGCCTTGTTTCTAATTGATCCTATGCTGGAAGCTGGGTAGTCTATTTTTGGTTAGCATTACGTCAAGTTATACTTGTATTCCTTACATCATAATGGTTTACTTTGCCCCTAGAACTCTGTTGACAACCCAGTACTGGGGAAATTTGCTGCATCAGATGATACAAGCATCTCTTGAAGTAAACCTGAAGAAAATATTTGGTGTTTCCCATCAGGCATTTCTTCAGATGGGATTTTTTTGTATAGGAAAGTTTTCAGGGGCGTCGGAATGAAAATAAAAGTGATGCGGCCACTAGTAAAAGTGGCGCGGCATGTGGCCACTCAGTTGTTTAAAATAAAGAAAGAACTAAGCCCTATGCGACAACATGGTTACCAAAAAAAACCGACTATGTGCAGTGTTTTTGAAGTTGTGATCATTTATGCTTCGACTACAATAAAACGCATCAAATTACATGGATTTTTTTTTTTGGATTTTTTTCTGGCTGAAAAGTGGTGCGGCCAAAGCCCACATGGCCTACACGGTTCCGACGCCCCTGAAAATTTTAGTGATGAAGTATGTCTGAAATGCAAGATTACAACAATTGACATCATTTTGGGTAATTTCATCTGTAAAACTTAACACAACCTAATTCATAGGAAGCAATGCATGATGGGATGCACTTGACATCTTCTCTGAAGTAAACCTGTCTAGCAAGACTGATTGAAAATGGAAGTAGTTTTTTCCACAGGGTGTAAAAGAGTGGTCTATCAACTATGAAGACCAAATGCATATTGGGGATTGCCATCCATCATATATTGACAACCAATTTATTTCGAACTGAATTATTTATTTGTCAGAAAATGACAGGAGCACAAGATCCATTTGCATTTTTGTATTAGATGTAGACTTGTATATCAAACTGGTTTCATCTCATGAATAGTACATGTTATGCAGCATACTCTCCATACGGTAGCTAAATTCTTCAGTCGCCAACATTTTTTCTTTTCATGTAAATTGCCTTTTATAACTTGCAAAAAATCACCTTGTTTAGGATTTCGCCAAGAAAACCCAACTTGGTACTGAGCTACAGGAAGCGTATCTTTAACATGGCTCCCAAGATGTTTTTTTAAAATCAGTTTTGAATGCAGGAGGAAGACCGGAGTACCCCGAGAAAAACCTGCAGAAGCGAGCATGGTCTGAAAACCAAATGCACATAAAATGCCAGGTGCAGGACTCGAACCCGGGACCTCATTGGTGCAAGGCAATAATTTCCTTCAGTTGTTTATCATAATACAAAATCTGAATCATGAAATGAAAACCACGTTAAGAATAAACTTGCTGGCTGCAATTCCTAAATTAAAGTACCTGCGGAAAACATACTTTACACTATCTGTTTCTTTAATTCTTAAATTATGTTTGTAAAATGTTGTTTTGTAATTTATCTAATGAGCAACCAGTATGAATGTATATATCCAGGCAAGATACATTGCTGATTATTTTTATCTCAGAAATGTTATTATTCTTTGACTCATTAAGCTTTAAATAACATAATGGGAAAATATTAGTTCTAACTTATTCCAGGATTATTGAGAATGATGTAAAAAAAAAGGTGATATGAAAAAAGTGATTATATACAATCATATTTTATTAAAAACATAGATTTATAAATCTTTATCTTCAAAATTAGCTTTTTTGAAATCTTGAAATCAACAAAACTAACATGCTAGTACTCTTTTTTTCTCAGTGCAAACCACAAATTAAAGGTGACCTGAACCCTGAGTTTACGAAACCTGGTTTATTTGATTGTGTTTTTGAAAGGAAAACTTAGATTTTTAATACCTACTCCAACCTGTTTCCAAGAAGCAAAAGCATATTATTTCAACAATATAAAAGCAGCTAATGGCACCAGTCCCAGGTTCAGCATAACATATAAAGCCTTAGTCATGATTGTTTTCAGCCAGGATCGTCAATTATCAATAATTTGCAGGAACTGTTAACTGATTGCATGACTGTTGCATCGCTAATGTGGCAATTTGTTTTCATACATGCGCTGTAATCATTTTAACAACCAAAAGACGGGATAATATTGGCAACAAATTTTCTGGATTTCCTGTAATATGTAATGAGAGATTCCTGTGATTATTGCAATATGTGACAAAATTATTTTACATTTTAATTAGTCATAAAAAAAAAGTGCCCCACCCAGGATTCGAACAGGGGTTCTTTACATTTAGAGCGCCATCATGTCTATAGCCATTTTGTGCAAGGTTATTTACACGATCATCATGTCTATAGCCATTTTGGGCAAGGTTATTGACATGATCATCATGTCTATAGCCATTTTGGGCGAGGTTATCGACACAATCATCGTGTCTATAGCCATTTTGGGCGAGGTTATTGACATGATCATCGTGTCTATAGCCATTTTGGGCGAGACTATTGACACGATCATCTTGTCAATATCCTCGGCCTTTTATTTAACAAGAGGTTTGGTGAATAAAAGTTAATGTCACTATACATTCATATTTGATGATTTTCATAACCAAATTTCTGTTTAACCATCAGGAAATAACTTGGAATTGATTTAACACAAAATCGTGTTGCTCTAATTTGGTAGGCCATAAATTGTTGGATTGTGCCATAAAAGAATTTATTTCGGATATTAGCAACATCAATTATATAGTGACTATGAGACACTGTTTGTGTATAAAATCTAATTGAATATGCCAGTGTCAGAAAACCCCAACTCCAATAGCTCCCCTCTGTTAATTATACTTTAAAATATAAATGCATACAAATCTCTGAAAATGCTTTCACATCACTAAAATAGCATTTCCATGTCAATATCCTAATCATAGTGTCACATTTGACTTTGTAGTTGACTTTTTTAGACATTGTTAGATAATTGTTATAGTACATAGTTGCTATATTTAAAGAGCCAGTACAGGAAAACCCCAACTCCATGAGCTCCCCTCTGCAGTTTTATGCTATAGAAAAATGATCTAACAATGTCTAAAAAAGTCAACTACAAGGTCAAATGTGACACTATGAATGGGATATTGACATGTAAATGCTATTATAGTGATGTGAAAGCATTTTCAGAGATTTGTATGAATTTATATTTTACAGAACTTAACAAAAGGGAGCTATTGTAGTTGGGGTTTTCTTGTACTGGCGTATTCAATTGCATACAGTGCATCTTTCTGACATAAACCAAGCAAACAATACAGAAAAACAAGTGATTCTAATCCAGGGAATCGTAATGAAGACAGACCTGCTACAAACGTAATTGAGAAGCACAAACACTATTTACTTAATTGCATTGGAGAGGTGCAATGTTGGGGGATTGTTTGTATACAAGACTGCACATTCATAATAAAAAAATTACTTAAAAGGGTGTCTTTTCAGCTATAGCTTTAGTGTATCCAAAATAAACTTTGTCAAACTGTACACAAATTTTTATTGTTAAGATAAAATTGTATTAAAAACGTAACAAATTATGAAGTCAGAATGTAAGCAAAAACACTTGTTAACCCTGATTTTCACAACCTTTTTCTGTTTCTCAAATTCAAAAATTCATGTTTTCATCAGGATTCATACCGAATTCCTCCCATTTTCCAAACATGCGACACCCATAGCAAGCCACCACCGAATCTCTGCCTGGGCGGCAATTTCAGACATGAGAATGTTCCTGTTTAAACAGGAATTCCTGCTTTTTGCTGGCCTGATTTTCCTCCTTTTCTTGTATTTTCTGCCCATGTTTAGGCTGTTTCAGCAATTTTCCTGCTTTTTATGGAACTTATCATGCCCGCAATTTGGTCCCTGCTACATATAACCCCTTCTGTCACTAATGGTATTTGGACTTGAGACATTTTTGTGATTTCCTAAGAGTGATTTGGTGAGATCTAGTTCTGTTAGTATTATAGGATGATATTGCTTGAAAATAAAACAACAATAAGTAGGCATTTGAAAATTTTGTCAGACATACAGTCTCCCAAAAAAGTATCGCATCACATCGAACAAATGGCTCCTGCGCCAATACAGAATATGCAAACAGCACAGGAGCTATTTGTTCGAGGTGAGGTGATACTTTTTGGGGAGACTGTATGCTTATTGTTATATTTGAGGAACCCCCTACGGGGAAAAACATCTTCTTACTGGGTATTACAGCGGAGACAGACAATTTACCTCTTACTCACAAGGATGTATTCAGTGGTGTCAACTACCCCTTTTTGTAAAACGTATAAATAAATTTGTTTTAAACTACCTGAATATATTGAATATTTTAGAGGCTTCGGCTTGGAATCTAAGTATTCATGATACCCCCCTCCCTCTAAAATAAAAATATTTGGTTGCCCTTTCATAAAAAAATCAATAGGGTTGGTTTGTGGATCCTTTATTTTTAATTATTATTTTTCATAGTACAAAGCTCGTTATGTTGTTGTTAGCACTGAAACAGTTGTATACAATCATTTCTACGAAGAACCGTGATTTTGGAAACATTTTCCAGCTAGCAAAATGGGTATTTTGTGTGTTTCAAAATGCTCAAAAATATATTAGAAAAACATAGGCCCCTATTCATTCTTTTTCTTATAATCAATTAACTTCAAATTTGAACTGCGATCAACTTTGATTGCTAAATGGGAAACGAAATAAGAATATAGGCTATGACATAATAATAAAAGGCGGATATGAAAATGTAAAATAAATAATAACCAAAAATTTGAAAAGTGGTAAAAAGGCATTTTTGTGATTATTTCCCTATTTAATAAGATAGGGGAAAATCTTAGTTCGTGTGGATATTATATTGCTAACTCAATGTAGATTTTTATTAAAAGCTAATATGATGGATAGCTGTACTCAGATTCAGTTTGAAATGACAGAAGAATTTTATATATATATGATTTTTCATTTTCTTTTTTGTCAGTTTCTAAAGAAATGATATCTTACTATGATGAATCTTATTCTTATCTATATATATATATAGCAGAAATGTGACAGATTTGATGGTGGAAGATGGAATTTAGCTTATAATCTCTACCGAAAATTTGACATGTTTCCAACTTCAACTTTGCATGAATAGAATTTCCCTTTCAAATTTGTCAGCTTGTTTTTATTTATTATGCCCCCCAGACGCGCGCATTATTAAAATCGGGCGATTTTGAAAAAAAAGTAATGCGGGAATTTTTTTTATTTCAAGGTTGTTTTTTTTTTTTTTATATTTTCCCCAAAAATCGGAGAAAATTTGATTTTTTTCTCATCCAAAACGAATTCATATTTCAACTTTGATACATCCAAAATCTTATTTTTGTGACTGGTGTTTTGAGGTGAGTATAAGGATTGTGAATCTGTCAAAAAATCGATTTCGGCAAATTACCATCTTGATATATATATTTACCTGTAGTTCAAAATGAAGTTTGCTGCATTTACAGCTCGTTTGGTATGGACGGTCACATGAACGGTCACATGTTATTTAGCAAAAACAATCATTTTGAAAAAATTAGAGGAATCTCTCTCTCTCTCTCTCTCTCTCTCTTAAAATTGGGAATTGTTTAAAATGCATTTGTTGTTTTTGTTTTGGTCAAATCAAGCTCTGTTAAAAAAATGCTTTGGCATTTTATATTTTAGAAAAAGGTTGAATAATCACTTTAACCAAATTTGACAATTTTGATGTCGTTATATATATGCTAATGCATATAGAATTCATTGTCAAACATATGGAGTTAAACTCACGGCCATATGGCAGGCGAGGGATTTCTAACACAAGTACAGACTCTAATTATGCAAATTTGCAGATAATAACATCATTTGTCATATTCGTAAATACTCTATACAACTACAATAATACATAACTGCTTTTGTGATAAATATCCACATGTGGTGTGGCGGCAATAATCGTCAATAGACATATTGGGTTTTTTTTCTGAAAAATGATCACATGACTCTTGGAATTTGAAAGAAGGTGAAGGATTAAATGGGGAAAACAACTCATCAAACAGACTGATACCTTGAGAAACAGTATTATACTTGGCCTAACTAGCTGAGTCTGAAAAATTGATAAATAAACAGGAATCTTGCATTTCAAAAAACTTGTTGCACAATTTTCTGAATTAATAACACACCAGACAGTCTTAGCAGGAACGCTGATTTGATACATGTCTCATATACACCTATTACAGAGAATTGCAGCAAATTGTTATGTTTTCCTTCTTTTTTGAAATAGAAAAGTTTTCTTTCTTATTTTTGTAAGGGATAATGATTTATTAAGGGTAAAATGTCTTCTGGATGTTAAGAATGTTATTTGTCTGAACAAAGCTATCTATCTCTAACCAGCTTAGGGAAAATACTGCATGTCCAACTATGATAAATGTCACTATTATGCCCCGAGTCAGATGAAACAAACAATAAGGAAAAAAAGAATAGAAATTGTGGAGCCAAACCAATCAGCTGTCACGGTTAATATCATATGTATGATAGCAGAGACTCGATGTACTTTAGAATTAATCAGAAAAATTCAAAATGCATAAATATACGAAAGCCTGTGTTATCTACAATAGATAGCAGCTCGGATAGATTGCCTGTTGTATGAGTCATTACTGAATTTAGAGAATTCAAATGACAAGGCATTGTAATATACAACAGCACCAGAAGGATTTCATGCATACTTAGCTCAGGATTACGAGGTTGTGTGAAGCGTACAACCAACTAAGCAACCTTTCGTCAGTATACAATGCTGTCACTAGAGTTTTGTTTACAGCAAGACATGCTTGCTAGCACTTAATATAACGCTGTGAGGAAAAAAAAGTCATATATACTTGAATCGACCGCATACACATTACTCAAAAATGTATTATATACAAGACAACCAAGGGCTATTTGAAAGAAGTCACTGGAATATTTACCATATTTTGTGAATACTAGGCACTTGAATTTGTACTGCCAGTGCATTGGAAAGCATTTCTATGGAATATAACGTCTCAAAATGGGACTTAATTTGGATAAATTTCGTAAAGATAAAATCAAGCTTGACAAAGATGATAAGGTAGGCTGGAGGATCTTTATTTATCTGTTTGTGTCCGTTTTTTTAATGTGTTTGTTAGAATAGTAGGAGTCTGTGTATATTTCCTGGATATTTTTATTTGCCTTGTGTAGATCAATATGACGGATGTCTTGTATTATACTGTTTTTTTCTGTAAGCTTTTGCAACTGAGATAGTTTGTGCTGATACATTTGTTGTAATAAGTTTCATTAATAGATTTGCTGGTTGAAGATTTGGCTTCATTGTGGTGTGCAATGGTTTAATGTGATCATATTTTTATAAACTTGTTGCTATCTCAGATAGGATCATAAGTTTTTCATATCGTTAGAAAGAAAATTAAAACTGATGTGATTTTCAAGAATATATCCAAAACAAGAATATATCCAGAAAGGTTATCATGTGCTTTTAACACACAGAATACAGGATCAATCACTGGGATCTGAGAATTGGTTTGGGTTTTGTGTTATCAGGTGCTTTTGAAAGACAGAATCAACCTCTAGGATTTGAGAATCTGTAAGATTTGCATTATATGGTGCTTTTAACATACAGAATCAATCCATTGGATATGAGAATTGGTTTGGGTTTTGTGTTATGAGGTGCGTTTAACATACAGAATCAATTCATTGGATCTGAAAATCCGTTTGGGTTTTGAGTTATGAGGTATAACTTACAGAATCAATCCATTGGATCTGAGAATCCATTTGGGTTTTGTGTTATGAGGTGCTTTTAACATTCAGAATCAATTCATTGGATCCGAGAATCCGTTTGGGTTTTGAGTTATGAGGTGCAACTTACAGAATCAATCCATTGGATCTGAGAATCCGTTTGGGTTTTGTGTTATGAGGTGCTTTTAACATACAGAATCACTCCATTGGATCTGAGAATCCATTTGGGTTTTGTGTTATGAGGTGCTTTTAACATACAGAATCAATTCATTGGATTTGAGAATCTGTTTGGG
>JXSR01S053336.1:34186-48116 GCA_000969725.1 Ophiothrix spiculata
AGAAAAAAGTGGTACGCATACTTGTGAGAAAAAAATGTCGAAAAGGGTCAGATTTTGCCCCATTAGTGTCGTCGACGTCTTTAGGAAAATGGGGTGCCTTTTCAGGGTAACTTTGGACATTAAGGGTCGTCTTTTTATGATATCTTCTGCTTAAGTGATTAAACCCTGCAAGCTAAATTTGAACATGAGAACTAACATCTAGACTCGTAAAGATTATAAAATGATTTCATAAATTGCCATTATAGGTATGACATTAATGATATACCATGTGTATCAAAAAAAAATTGTGCATGGATTAAAACTGATTTTGACCTTGATAATAGCACCAAATCATAATTTTCTTGTTATTGTAGTAAAGCAAATTTAATAAGCTTTCAAATGCAGAAAAAATGATGGAAATCGAATTGAAAAATAAAAAAGATATGACCAATTTTGTAAGTACGTCTCTTTTTCGTCTATTCCAATGGGATTTATACAGTTAAGCAAGATATTACATATCACAATTACGGGTTATGGCATTATGATAAAAGCTAAAAGTACTCACAAAATTGGTCATATCTTTTTTATTTTTCATCCGATTTCTATACTTTTTTCTGCATTTGAAAGCTTATTTAATCTGCTTCACTACAATAACAAGAAAATTATGATTTGGTGCTTTTATCAAGATCAAAATCAGTTTTAATCTGTGCACAATATTTTTTGATACACGTGGTACATGTAAATTTATACCCTATATAGTGATAAAATTCCGCAAGCTAAATTTAAACATGTAACGCAATGTATCAGAACTCGCAAGATTTTTTATGTAATTGATTTTCATATTGCTTGAGGTATGACATTAACGATATGTTTCAAACTTTATCACAAGATCCATATATCCCCGTTCTACCCTATACAGTGATAAAATCCCGCGAGCTAAATATAAACATGTAACGTAACTCACTCCAAATTTTTTTATGTAATTGATTTCATATTGCTTGAAGTGTGATATTAATGATATGTTTCAAATTATCACATGATCCATATATCCTGATTCTACCCTATACAGTTATAAAATCCTGCAAGCTAAATATAAACATGTAACTCAATGTATCGAAACATCCGAACTCCAAGATTCTTTTATGTAATTGATGTTCATATTGCTTGGGGTATGACATTAATGATATGATTCAAATTATCACAAGATCCATATCCCGGTTCTACCCTATATATTGATAAAATCCCGCAAGCTATATATAAACATGTAACGTAAATCAATGTATCGCAACATCTGAACTCCAATATTCTTTTATGTAATTGATTTTCATATTGCTTAAGGTATGACATTAATGATATGTGTTAAATTATCACAAAATCCATATATCCCGGTTCTACCCTATATAGTGATAAAATCCCGCAAGCTAAATAAAAACATGTAACTCAATGTATCGCAACATCCGAACTCCAAGATTCTTTGATGTAATTAATTTTCATATTGCTTGAGGTATGACATTAATGATATGTTTCAAATTATCACAAGATCCATATATCCCGGTTCTACCCTATATAGTGATAAAATCCCGCAAGCTAAATTTAAAAATGTAACGTAACTCAATGTATCGCAACATCTGAACTCCAAGATTCTTTTATTTAATTGATTTTCATATTGCATAAGGTATGACATTAATGATTTGTTTCAAATTATCACAAGATCCATATATCCCGGTTCTACCCTATACAGTGATAAAATCCCGCGAGCTAAATATAAACATGTAACGTAACTCATTCCAAATTTTTTCATGTAATTGATTTCATATTGCTTGAAGTGTGACATTAATGATATGTTTCAAATTATCACATGATCCATATATCCTGATTCTACCCTATACAGTTATAAAATCCCACAAGCTAAATATAAACATGTAACTCAATGTATCGAAACATCCGAACTCCCAAGATTCTTTTATGAAATTGATTTTCATATTGCTCGAGGTATGACATTAATGATATGTTTCAAATTATCACAAGATCCATATATCCTGGTTCTACCCTATATAGTGATAAAATCCTGCAAGCTAAATATAAACATGTAACTCAATGTATCGCAACATCCGAAACTCCAAGATTCTTTTATATGTAATTGATTTTCATATTGCTTGAGGTATGACATTAATGATATGTTTCTATAAACATTTAACAGTGATATGTAGTTTATGATAGATAAAGCTTAGAGGGAGTTGCTATGATTGTATAGGAACTATGAAAGCAGAATTAAACAGGGAATTATGGAAAGAAAATGGTCAAGTTTCACATTGATATCCTAATTATCCATTTTTGTTATTTTCACAAAAACAAAATCTTATCGACTAGCCATCATTTCCAGTAGGATAACCCTAAAGCTCCCAAAGGTAACAAAAGGTTACCACTTAGGATCACCAAAATCGCTTAAATCTGAATACGTCATAGACTGGGGTCCTGTATGGGCACGAGATCTCTGCCTAGGCAGTGCCCCCCGGGTGGCTTGGTATAGGTTGACATGGGATTGGGTTGCGAGAGGTCCTTGGTTCGAGCCCCGGTGGAAATCACCAAGTTTTGACACCATTATTTCTGAGGAGAACGAAAAGGGGTAGGTAGGAGGTCATTATGCTTCTTATTTCTCAGAAGTTTGAAAAGCTTTGGAAATTTGACAAACTTTCAGCTCCTTTGGTGTTATATAATGAATACAGACTGCGCTAATTAAGCATCTAGGTCATACTGTCATAGGGCCTATATTTTTCTGTTCAGTTCCAAGAAAATGATGAGCCACAAGGGTGACAAGCATGGACTGATTCAGATAGGAACATTTGCTGTTTACATGACTCAGAGTGCATAGAGGTATCGACCACATTGTTTAGATGACTCAAGAACTTGACTAAAACATGGGTCACATTAATTAGAAATGTATACTATTGGTCACCAGTGGGGCCACTTGGCTAGATAGTGTCTGAACAAAAATCATGAAGAATGGGGTATTTGTTTCTGAGCAATAAGGACAATTTGTGTGCATAGGTATCAACCACATTGTTTAGATGACTCAAGAACTAAAGCATGGGTCACAGTAATTAGAGAATAAAAGATGGCGATTTATTGTTTTGCCTGTCATCTATCGTCTCATAATGGATGGGTGTACATTATTTTGAGTAATGGGTGCCCCCGCAGATCGCCATCTTTTATTCTCATTCTTAATCACAAATTTGAGTCATTTATAAACCAAAAACGATGAAAATAATTGCCAAAAACTATAAACATTATCATTGGAAAAACGTTCACCCCTATTCAAAGATGAAATATTCCGAACCCAGTAAAGCTGTTCGCACCGGATGTGTGTGTATACCTGCATCGCGCTGTGATTTTGAATGCGCGGCTCTACTGCTTTTCACGCTGAACGCACTGTCATCTCATAATTGATGGCCAAAATTCCTTATTAGGAAGTAAAATCGCACTCAGTGACTAAGAATTAGAAATGTTAGAAATGTATACTATTGGTCACCAGTTGGGCCACTTGGCTAGATAGTATAGTCTATAGACATGTCTGAACAAAAATCATGGAGAATGGGGTGTGTGTTTCTTAGCAATAAGGAAATCTGTGTCGGGGATTTAAAATGAGACATTGCTGAGATCTTGAAAGGAACCCTTATCACAGGTCTCACATCTGTTGACATCATTAATGACCCCCGGGGGCACTCAACTTTGAGGTACGCACCATATGCCACCAACTGTCATTCAATAAAGCATTATGAAAAATAATGAATTATGAATGATGAATGCTTCAAATGATTCTTATGATGAATGCTTCAAAAACCAAATTCATTGCATATAACATCAAGACATCAAGACAATTCATGGCATATAACATCAAGACAATTCATGGCATATAACATCAAAATAATTCTTATGATGAATGCTTCAAAAACCAAATTCATGGCATATAACATCAAGACTGATATAACATCAAGACTGATGTTGCACTGTCCACAATAGAGGGAAGTCAACTAGACCAGGACCAAGACTTTCAATACCTGGGCTCTTGGGTAGATGAGTCGGAAAAGGATTTTCATGTCCGAAAAGCCCTAGCGTGGAAAGCTTGTAACAAAATGCGCCTTCTCTGGAAATCCAATTTACCAGACTTGTTAAAGATCAGCTTCTTCCGTGCAGCCGTAGAAAGTATTCTGTTGTATGGCTCAGAAGGGTGGACACTGACAGAAAGACTTGAAGCCAGTTTAGATGGGTGCTACACCAGACTATTAATGATGGTCCAAAACCTCAACTGGAGAGATCATCCTACCAGGGAGGTAATATATGGTGATTTACCCAAACTATCAGAAATAATGAGAGGTCGCCGCCTAAACTTTGCTGCTCACTGTGCTAGACGGCTTGAGGAACCAGTGTCTGGACTAGTGTTCTGGACACCCACTCAAGGGAAACGTGCACAGGGAAGACCAAGGCTGACCTACCCAGTACTTCTTACAAGGGATTCTGGGATTGATCAAAATGAACTTCTAAAACTCATGCTAAACAGACAGCAGTGGTGAAAATTCATCATGGCTTCTGACTGCGGTTGACATAGATAGATAGATAGTCATTCAATGACCCCCTATTTTTTAAACTTCCTTGTCACTAAAACAACTTTTGCCATTCAAAGACCCATTATTTTCTTAATTTGAAGTAAATTTTTCAAAATTTAGTGAAAATTTCGAAAAAATCATCAAAAATGTTGAAATTTTTTGACCATTTTGACCCGGAATACCCTACTTTTTGATGAATTTTGCCCAAGACCCCCATTTTTTTGACTTTGTCACTAAGACTCCTACTTCAGAGGTGCTTGGTGGCACTTGTACGTCACTTCCATATGTGAGTGTGCCCCCGAGTTTCAGGCCTTTCCTTGAAATTTTTTTTTTTATCAATTTTCATATCCATGTGGAATCATGGCTAATACCTTAAAGGGCCCTGTCAACCCTTCGTTTTTAGAAATGTTTTTGCTCAGTAACCAGGCAACGGATTATTAAATCCAAATAACAGTATATTTTTAGAAGTAGATTTACATACTGAACATGATGGTGAGGTCATTTTTGGATCAAAATGTTTTTGGGCCCAAACTTTTAAGGGAAAGCTAACTAAATTTTGCTTTGGTAAAATTTCGAACCAGTTAACTTTGTAGAATCTAGAAAGCAATAATTAGGATCATATATTTTAAAAATCAGGTTTACATTGATAAAATAATATTCATGCCAAATCTTATCGAAGTAATTTCAGTCAGATCTATCATGGACCAGACACCATAATAGAATATTCGCAACAAATCACATGTGTAATTGATTTTGATGTCTGCTGAGTGTAAAAATGTTGAAGAAATTAGCATCTGGTAAATGTTATCCGCTCTAGATACATTTATTGTGGTATTTGAAATGAGGGGAGGGGGATGTTAAAGCTGGTGTAATTTCTTTTTAATTTCACAAAAAGTGGTGATTAAAACAAGAAACCACCAAAATCACTTACGCAATTTTATAGATTGAGATAGGCAATTATATTTCGTGAGGTAGGCAGGAATATAGAGTTAGATGGGCAATTTTATTCTCAATGAGTGCAGACTTCAGTTAGGCAATTTCCTTTATCTAATGAGCTGATTTATTTAAAGGTGCAATTCATGATTTTGATGTGACAAAAACCTCGCCTTTTTTTCTAGCTATGTAGGAAGAAGAGTACATTATAATTATATACTGAAAATTTCACTTGATTCCGACGATTCGTTTTCAAGTTACAAGCTTTTCAGTATTTTGAAAATCCCCATAGGCTACTGTGTTATAATTACTGTCGGGGCCCCAACAATAATTAGAAAATGATACTTTTTTCATTTTTCTAAAAAATGCAAGCACATATGAAAGAATGGTTTGGGGATCGTAGCATATACCAGTTGACGATTCTTATTAGCTAAAAAAAATCAATTTTGATAGCGGTGACCTTGAGGGTGAAAAGTGGATCATGAATTGCTCCTTTAGAAATCTCAATTTGTCAAAAGGTTAGATAGGCAATAATTTTATTAGGGTGATAATATACACCATTTGTGGGCTACACATGATTGAGTATTGCTATCATGACTACTTGAGAATAGGGTGAGCCCCCCCCCCCCACACACACACACACCCAGAAGTGAGTTGGGACATGATAAAATCATATCATTTACACCATTTAAATGGCAGGCTCTGTAGGATGGATTAATGGAGAAGGAAGATGTGTTTGAACTCATGAACTGTCACAGGATGGTTGCAGCGTCAAAATTCTTGGCTTTATGGACACACACCACTAAATAAAGGCATTCTGCCAGTACAGAATTCGCTACAAAATTTCTCTAGACACTAAAAATTAGCTCTCAAAAATGTCAAAAACATGGTAAACTTTAACCAGTCTGACTATATTTGAACCTCAGAACTTGATTATAAAGAAACCAAAAAACATAGTTTCCGCAATTTTTGAAACTTTTACTTTAGAGAGTGCAACGAAATAACATGCTCTCGTAATGCCGGAGAAATGAAATTTTGAGCATATCAGAGATGCCAGTTTTCCTGTTTTAACCTGATTTTAGGGTTTTTTTTACTCCAAATTTACAGGTTGTTATATATTTTCAGCCCTTTTTCAGCTTTTTTTGCCAAAATTTGCACACATTTTCAGGATTTTTTGAAAGGTTCAGGTTTTTTCAGTGATACATACTGGCATATCCTATGTTCGCGGCAACCTAGCAAGAAATTATCAAGGTTACCCTATAGCCAAGATATCCGCCATGATCTGGACGCTGTTTTGTATAGGAATGAATAGGCGATCTATTTTGTGGTGTGTGCTCTTATACGCTGGATATAGAATGCTTAAGGGAATGGTCATTAGTTAGGCCTTATTTAGACTTTTTGTGAGTGACCATATATTGCGCCATATGTTTTCAGCAAGCATCCGATTGATGATCACCAATTTGATGGTTTCAATCTTCTTTTTGTTTATTTTCAGTTGTATTGATGAGTGGTTTGAACGGATCATGTCATGAGCTTCAATCCAACTGATTATTACGTATTTGATGGTTTCAATCTTTTTTTGTTTCTTTTCGGTTGTACCGAGTGAGTCAAAAAAACTGCAATAGTTAAATGAATGCCATAATTTAAGAAGAAGAGATATCATGAACATAAAATGTATATCTGAATATATCATAGATTGACCTTCAAAATGGTGAAAGAATGGTGGAAATTGATAAAGGCGTCATAGAGATACACTTATTTGAATAGGACGGTATAAAAACGGCTCTGTCCAACTGTCGTGCATATGTTTTATTTATGGAGGAAACAATTCCGACATTATCTTTTTCTCTTTTGTTTTCGGTTGTCTTTAAAAGGGCTGTTTGACCTTGGTGGCCCTGAAAATTCAATATTCGGTTGAATGTGGACAGTTGACACATTTGGCAGGGGATTTCTGCTCGAACTCACTTCTGGATCCCTCGACAATGTCTGACGAACACGGTCGCGGTTTATCTTGTTTCTTACCGTTCGCCGTCTCCTGGATCTCTCTTTATTTAGGTTATGGGCTCTTCCTGTTCTTTTGAATTTCGCTTGAATTCTATGGTACACGCAATTGGGGCAATGCAACCCGGAATATTCGTTTGACTTTTGCATGACATTTGATTGTAAAATCAAGCTCAGTAATAAGAGCACGCACGTTGCTCGTTGGTGATCTGATCTTGAGACATTATGAGCAATGATTGATAAATAAGGCCTCTCTTCTAAGACAGACACATTCCGTTTTGAACTTGAAAAGACCGCCTAAATTATCTTTTATATGTAAATTAATATAACCTTCAGATCACTGGAGCAAGGTTATCGGTTTGTGTTATTATTCAATAGGTGAATGCAAGAAATTCACTCCAACATTGGTACTTACTCGTTTGACGAGGAATGCTCATTTGGACAGAACTGTTTTCATACCATATTATTCAAATAAGGATATCTTTGCAACGCCTTTATCAATTTTCTTCATTTTTCCACCGTTTAAAAGCTTAATCCATGACCTATTTAGATAATAATATCATTTGTTCGAAATTACTTTGTTCTTACAATATGGCTTCCATCTAATTATTGCAGTTTTTTTTGACTCGCGTGGTATTGATAAGTGGTTTGAACGGAACCATTCATGTCATGAGCTCCTATCCAATTGATGGTCACCAATTTGATGGTTTAAATCTTCTTTTTGTTTCAGTTGTATTGATGAGTGGTTTGAACGGAACCAAGCATGTCGTGAGCACCTATCAAATTGATGATCACCTATTTGATGGTTTCAATCTTCTTTTTGTTTCTTTTCAGTTGTATTGATGAGTGGTTTGAACGGAACCGATCCTGTCCTGAGCACCCATCTGATTGATGATACCACTCTGCCTATCAATTGTTACACTGTTTATGTAAGTAATCATCAAATCCAGGGGGGATCAACAAGTCCAGGGTGATCATCAAATTCTCTGAGGTTCCGAGTTGAAAGTGTGGTACAGATGCGTAACAAGAGCTGACAACGCCAAGTTGCCTTGGTTACATTTATAACGGCCAACTCGAAAAATTAGTTTAGGGGCGGCTTCAAAACTCAACCGGCGGTTGCCTGCCGGTTCTGGGCGGTTCAACCGAGATAAACATTAGAAAACCGCCCAGAACTGGCAGACAGCCGCCGGTTGGGTTTTGAAGCCGCCCCTTACCTATTGATTGCCAAAATCAACTTCAGGAGTCTAGTTGTAGTTGCGCGTATAATAGTTTGTTTCTATGCGCTACTTCAGGAGTCTAGTTGTAGTTGCGCATAGAAACAAACTAAGAAATAATACGTTATGCTTATGGTAGACCAACCTCACAAAGCGTGTATGTGTTTTTTCAATATTCTCTCATTATGACAACATGAGATGCAACAAAAAAAAAACCTGAATCCCTATGCACGGCATCTCCTCTCTAAAACTCTTGAAGAGATATGACAGCCAATGTTTTCATGGTACAGCTCAGTGTCCCCCTCCCAAGTAGAGACCCTTCCCCTTCCCAAGTCTAGCATACTGATGCGATTAAACTCTGAGAAGATATAAGGCAGACAGTGATTTCATGGTACAGAGCTCAGTGACCCCCCCCCCCTCCTCAGCCGGTACAAACTTTCCCCTTCCCTAGTATAAGACAGCCATTGATTTCAAACCCCCGTACAAACCTTCTTCTTCCCCAGTATACGACAGCCAGTGATTTAAAGGTACAGAGCTCAGTGACCCCCCCCCCCTGTCCCTGTACAAACCCTTCCCTAGTCTATCATATTGATGCCATTATACTCTCGAGAAGGATATAAGGCTGACTGTGATTTCATGGTACAGAGATCCCCCCATTATAAACCTTCCCCTTCCCTAGTAAAAGACAGACAGTGATTCATAGTACAGAGCTCAGTGACCCCCAGGTACAAATCCTCCTTTTCACTAGTATAAGACAGCCAGTGATTTCAAGGTACAGAGCTCAGCGCTCCCCCTCCCAAGTACAATCCCTTCCCTTCCCTAGTCTATCATATTGATGCCATTGTACTCTGAGAAGGTGAAATACAGACTGTGATTTCATGTTTCTGGGATCAGTACCTCCCCAGTACAAACCTTCCCCTTCCCTAGTATAAGACAGATCTAAGAGGACCCCCTGTGTACAAACCTTCCCCTTCCCTATACTTTGGTCAACACTAAATAGGCGGGGATTATGAGGCTTTTCTTCATCCGCAAGTAAACATCCTACTCACATGCGCGTCGTAGAAGCTGATGCGCGAGTCACACGTACAACGCGCGCTGCGTCTCCTGCAGTTGTGCTGTGATCAGCTACGCACGCGCTTATTTGTATCAATTCACGATGTGAAGAGGCCCGCCTATTTGGTGTTGATCAAAGTATAGTCTAGCATGTTGATGCCATTATTATACTCTGCAGCTGAGAAAAGACAGACAGTGATTTCATGGTACAGAGCAGTAATTGCGGTTGTCTGCCAGTTCTGTGCAGTTCAACAGGGTCAACAATAAATTCAAGTCCTCCCCAATGCCTGCAACTGGTTAGCTTGAATCCCAAACCGACTTATTTATAACTATTGTTTCTAAGAAAGTTATATAGGGGAACAGGTATTCTCCGCCATTTGATTTCACCGCCGTGTAAATCCTATGGGTCGGCAGCCATCTTGGATTGTTGCCCATGGAGGATGAGTTATTGTACCTTCGGCATTTTACGGCTCCGCATGCCACACTTTGAGGGTCTTCGCAACGGATTAGCGGGAAAATTAGCGTACTTTGATCAGAGCAAGTCGCAATACACGCTACTTGAAACCAGACACGGTTTGCGTGTAAAACAAAATGCACACGCTGTTTATGCGTCAAGTGAAGATTTACGCGATCTGCCTGGATATTGGACTAAACTCCGAATATATCCGGAGGTACAATAACTCTGCTCCATGAGCGACACAAGATAGCGGAGAAAACTGGTTCCCCTATATAACTTCCTTGATTAATTGTTTCAAATAATTTTCAGAATGAAAATTCAGAGCCTTGCGTCTCAGTATTGCGTGTGCAATTTACGCAAATACGCAACGCTTTCCATGCACGCGTGATGGCGCAGTACTGTTATAGACCATATCTATAATTGACATACTCCCGCCGTTGATGGGGTAAATCCACAGAATCGGGCGGGGAATGGAACTCAGAGCGAGATCAAGTAGTGTATTTATCATACTTGGCCTCGTTCTGAGTTCCGAGTATCAATTATAGATATGGTCTATTACTGATTGGAAACGGCATTGCGTACTTCCGGATGTCCTGTGCTTGTCACAGTTTGTCGATACGCGTTGGCTGTATTCAAATTGTCAGTTCGTGTCCGAAATTTATTTGAAACAATAATAAACAGGGTTGTAAGTGACAAAATGTTTGAAAGCTTGAAGTATTTGTGTTCAAACTCTGTTTTCACTCATACTACCCATAGTTACAGTACAAGGGGGAATTCATCAAACATGCTTGTTGTTCCCCGATTTAAAACAAATTCTGGCTTTAGAACTTTTCATGTCAGAGCAGCAAACCTTTGGAACAACTTTGCTGATACTGAGACATGTTCAAAATTTAATTCTTTGTCCCTTGGACAGTTCAAACATCTTATTAATGATATTTAATTATGTTCCCCATTTTGTTATCACATGACAGTTTTGGTGACAATTGTTTTATGTCTTGTAAATGATTGTATAACCATTGTTTGTAAATCATTTCCTGTAAATATTTTGTAATTATATACTTTATTTGTATTTCAACTTAACAGGGCCTTCAAGAATAGCAGTGCTTAGCCACTGAAGAAGCTACCCTGTATAATGAAAGCTTTAATAATAATAAGTAAAGGAAAGCCTGAAAATCTTAATAATAATAAGTAAAGGAAAGCCTGAAAATCTGAAAATGGTGTAAATTAAACCTCTTTTATTTTTCTTTCGACTCCCTTGTTTCATATACTATCTTTGCAAGTATTCTATAAATGTTGGTCCTTTTTTCCATTCTCTTTTCAGAAATGTACTACAAGATATTTACAGCCTTGTTCCAACTCAGAACTCTTCCTTTACTACCAGTGATGAAGCCAATATGCAAATAGCTCATAGCTTAATGGCAGTGTCACACTCTCAATGGAAACGATTAATGATTTAGCATGTTTCTATAGGTCAAGCATCATGTTTTGAGTTTGCTTGTGCTCTATAGCAACTCTGTAATAATGAAAATATGGAACTAGCGATGTAGCAGACTGGCAGTTTCACACTCAATGGAAACGTTTAATGTCAAGTAGCGTGTTTCTATAGGTCACCCATCATGTTTTGAGTTAGCCATTGTTTGCACTCCCAGCAGCAACTCCGTAATAATGAAAATATGGAACTAGCGACGTAGCAGACTGGTGGATTCACACTCAATGGAAACGTTTGATGAGTAGCGTGTTTCTATAGGTTGCCCATCATGTTTTGAGTTAGCATTTGCTTGTGCTCTAGCAACTCTGTAATAATGAAAATATGGAACTAGCGATGTAGCAGACTGGTGGTTTCATACTCAATTGAAACGTTTAATGTCGAGTAGCGTGTTTCTATGGGTCACCCATCATGTTTTGAGTTAGCCATTGCTTGTGCTCTAGCAGCAACTTCGTAATAATGAAAATATGGAACCAGCGATGTAGCAGACTGGCGGTTTCACACTCAATGGAAACGTTTAATGAGTAGTGTACATGTTTCTATAGGTCACCCATCAGGTTTTGAGTTAGCCTTTGCTTGTGCTCTAGCAACTCTGTAATAATGAAAATATGGAACTAGCAACGTAGCAGACTGGCGGTTTCACACTCAATGGAAATGTTTAATGAGTAGCGTGTTTCTATAGGTCACCCATTATGTTTTGAGTTAGCATTTGCTTGTGCTCTAGCAACTCTGTAATAATGAAAATATGGAACTAGCGATGTAGCAGACTGGTGGTTTCATACTCAATTGAAACGTTTAATGAGTAGCGTGTTTCTATAGGTCACCATCGTTTTTTTGAGTCGGTCATTTCTTGTACTCCCAGCAGCCACTCCGTATAATAATGGAACTAGTGATTAGCATAATGGAGGTTCCAACATACTCAATGGGATAATGAAATAATTGGCATGTTTCTACCGGTAAATCGTCATGTTTTGAGTCATCAGTCATTTTATTGTGCTCTGACCAACCCAGCGATGTAGCAGATTGGCAGTTTCACACTTTTAATGGAATGATGCAGTGAAAAGCTTGATTAGTTTGTCAGAGTCACCTCCTATACTTCAGCGAACTTTGCGGAAGATGCATTAACGGACCTGTTTCTACTGGCACGAAAGATGATAGTTTGAAAAGTAAAGACCCTGCTTCACCCAGTTTTGATTTCACTGTTAAACCTGGATTCTATGCGCCACGTCAAAAGGCGGTTATCTGCTGAGGATGTCATAATTTTCCAATCAGTAATTCTGTTTCTACTGGACCATAAGTTGTCTTTTGCCACCAAATGTGCAATGTTGATATCTGACAAGATCTGGAGGAGGGATGGAGGTGGGAAGGTTACTTGAATTATGAATCTACAGGGTTGTTGTATTTATTTTTCCAAAAATGTCATGTTTCCTATTATTTTATTCACAAATTACGGCTTGTTCTAGAGGTATAAAATTATATACGGCAAGACACGATTGCTGTAGTAGGAAAATGTCATCACCCGTGTCTCATTTTTTGGTGGGGGGGGGGGGGGGGGGGGGGGGGGGGCCCCCCCCCCCCCCCCCTAAATTTCATGGGGGGGGGGGAACAGACCCCCAAAAAAATAAAGAAGAAAGAAAGAAAGAAAAGGAAAGGAACAGTGAAATTTTCCCTTTGTTTTGATAATTTGAATGTGAAAAATCAATAAATTCTGCGTGCTTCGCGTGAATTTTCAGAAATTATTTCAGTAAAAAATTTTGCGCAAATTTCCAGATTTTTTTACAAATTGTAGCTGAAATTAGCAGATTTGACCCAAAAATTTTCGCGAGCTATGCACACATTACAAAATATCATAATTTTCTTGCGACCATTTTTGCTCCAAGAAAATGTTGATTTAAAAAAATTTGCTGTCCCTCCTAAAATGTTACCTTCCGCTGCCACTGCCTGGGAAACAATCAAACTATGATAATCAGACGACGGTGGCTGCGTAATAAATTGCCTGTTTACCGGACTGTTTACTCAGATTTGATGCGTAGTCATCCGTGTTATCGCCCGTATATTTCAATGAGTAAATAAAAAGAAAAGTAGTTCTTAATAATCGGAATATCTTTTTAGTTTTCTGGGTTCGAAGTCCCAACCCCAACGGTTTTGAAATCTGCACATGTTTATACACTACGTAAGAGCATAAAATGAAATTTTTGAGTGT
>JXSR01S053336.1:85320-99267 GCA_000969725.1 Ophiothrix spiculata
TCAAGCTCATTCTGCAAAAGAAAACATAATGTAATGCGAGTATCACAAAAATGTACAGGAGAGGAGGGCAGGCTCAAGGATATAGGGGGGGGGGGGGTCATCATCAGCAAGCTCTAATTCGTTACAAGCGTCTTGCAGATTCTCAAGCTCTTTCTGCAAAACAAAACAAATAATTCAATGTGATTATCACAAAGCTATGGATATAGGCACATTTGATCCTGAATTTGTAATTTAAAAAAATACTCTGAAAAATGGTTTATAAGATCTTAGTTTGGATTCAAGAAGCACTGCCCCAAGGCCTAAAAATGTTTTTGATTGGCAACTTTATAAGCACCTGGTTTGCACAATCGCGCAAAATCACCAAAACTCACGTTTTTTTGTTTCAGTAGCGCTCTTTGGGATCTTGATCATTTTGGGATCTTGATCATTTTGGGATCTCGATCATCCAATTCCACGGAAACAGTATTTTGCGATATTTCCCCTCAAACCATGTTGTATACTACAGGGTGTCCCAATAAACATTGTGCATGGGAATAGAGCTGCTTTTCTGAGAAGTTTTTCAGACTAGCTTCTTAACATTTATATCACCTTAATCAAGAAATTCCATTGATGCAAACCAGTGATATCGTTAATTTTGTCAGCATGTATCATTTTCCTTCTGCACAAGGAGAATCCCTATGGTGAAGCATTAAACAAAAATGTTGAAAGGATCTGCCGCTTAATTAATTGACAATGACAATATGAGCATTATGACGAAGAAGTGAAGTATGAGCCTTATGACAACGAGGAGGATTGTTGTGTCGCTAAAGACATGGAAAGCAGGGAAGAATGTGTATCAACCATCACGGAAAACAAATTGAAGGTCATACAGGTCGCTAATGACCAGAAAGGACTTAAATTGGACATGTGAAGAAAAGATACATATTCATAACTTTAAGAGCCGTCAAAACATTTTTGAAAACAATATTGGCTATACCAAAACGCAAAATATCATGTCATCAATTTATAAGCACCTAAAACAGCAATGTGGCAACCAACTTTATTCAAAGATATCTTGTAAGAAGACTTCTTAGGGTGTGTGCAATTTTAAGCAGTTTTCTATCTTTATCTAACACTAATAATAATCTAGAGTCGTTGCGTGTGATGTGAAATAAGACAACTTTCTCTCTAATTTGGTTTTGGTAAATTTATTGAAGAATATAAGTAAGGTACGTGGTGACTGTTTTCGATGTTAATTACTCAAGCGTCAAAGGTTTGTATAATGAATCCTTTCGAAGTTCTTTGATAACATTCTTAACTGCAGGATTTCCCATTGTGCAGAAGGAAAATGATACAAGCTGACAAAATCAATCTTATCTCTGGTATGCATCGATAGATTTTCTTGAAATTTTCAAAAATAATAGACAAAGGCATGAACTTTAAGGTGATATGTGTTTAAAGAAGATAATCCGAGTCAGTCAAACTTCTAAGAAAATCAGCTTTATTTCCATGCACAATGTTTATTGGGACACCCTGTAGTATCCCCATGATAAATTTGAGCAAGAAGACCTACTCACCTGTTTCAGTTTGATCTCCTCCCCTAATTCTACTAGCTTAAACAAAATTCCATGCAGGGTTTGCATTTACAAACAATGGTGCCCTGTTCTCTGGATCTATGATTAAATTGTCCAATAAATTATTATTTGGTGTGTAGTATCCCCCATGATAAGTTTGAGGAAAAAGACCCACCTGTTTCAATTTCAGCTCCTCCCCCAATTCTGCTAGCTTAAACAAAATCCCATGCAGGGTTTGCATTTACAAACAATGGTGCCCTGTACTCTGGATCTATATTTTGCATTGTCCAATAAATTATTATTTGGTCTATAGTATCCCCCATGATAAATTTGAGCAAAAAGACCCACTGTTTCAGTTTGATCTCCTCCCCTAATTCTGCTAGATTACTACAAAATTCCATGCAGGGTTTGCATTCACAAACAATGGTGCCCTGTACTCTGGATCTATGTTTACACTGTCCAATTAATTATTATTTGGTGTAGTATCCCCCATAATAAGTTTGAGGAAAAAGACCCACCTGTTTCAATTTGATCTCCTCCCCTAATTCTGCTAGCTTATACAAAATTCCATGCAGGGTTTACATTCACAAACAATGGGGCCCTGTACTCTGGATTTTTGTTTTCACTGTCCTATCAATTAGTGTTTAGCCTATAGTATCCCCATGATAAGTTTGAGCAAGAAGACTCACTCACCTGTTTCAGTTTGATCTCCTCCCCTAATTCTGCTAGCTTACTGCATTTACGTGCATAGATGTTGATCTTTTGCTGATCCTCAAATGTCACATTTACACCGTCATCTTTACCCTGGCATAGATATAAGAAAAAATGCAGGGAATATTGTGTCAGTCCATGTGCCTTTTTTTTTTTATTTGGGAATCAAATTTGAGGGCGAGGGGGTATTCAATTTTTGGCCAATTTTAATGTTCGTATACTTCATGGCGCTCAAATGAAAGTGACATACAAGCGCCACCGAGCACCTCAAAAAGTAGGGGTCTTTTGGTGACAAATTGGGTAAAAAAGGGGGTCTTCAGTGACAAAGTGCAAAAAACAGGGTCATTGGGCAAAACTTAATAAAAAAAAGTAGGGTCTTTCCAGGTCAAAATAGCAAAAAATAAATAAAATAAAACAAAACAAAATATCGACAAATTTAGCAAAATTTTCAATGAATTTTTCGAAAAATATTACATCAAATTAAGAGAAAAGGGTTGGTCTTTCAGTGACAATGGTATGGGCTGTTTTAATTTAGAGAGCCCAAAGAAAAGAATTGTCGTCAGAAGTCAACAAATCCGCTATCACAGACCACATAGCACAAGAAATTCATGTCATCGAGTGCGAGGGGGCAAAAGTACTCGAAAAAGACTCGAACCAAGTTAGCCGCAATATAAGAGAGACCATCTGGATTCGTAAGAGAGGGAAGGAAAACAACGAACCATGACATAGGAAGCATCACTCTAGATCAGGCATCCGCAAATAGCGGCGCGCGCGCCACTTGTGGCGCGCCGTACGTTCCCAAGTGGCGCGCGCGGCACCCATAAAAAAAAAATATAAAAAATAAAAAAAATAAATAAAAAAAATAAAATAAATGAATAAATTATTTGTTAATAAAATTAGCCAAACATAAAAACAGATGAACTCCCATTGATCTGCTGCAGGGGTGAGTAAAGATTTTTTTTAAATATTTTGTTCATTTTTAATAATTTTGAAGTGTAATATTTGAATGTTGAAATTGTTGTAAACTGTATCAAAACATGCTCAGAAAGCCATTCTTTTCCACTCAAAAAAGGCTAAATTCCAGGAGCTTCCGGGGGATCAGCCCCCTGGACCCCTGCCAGGGGCTTTGCCCCTGGACCCCACCAGGGGCTCCAAGGCGGGCCCCTGGACCCCACCCGTTAGACGCTACGCTCGCTCCGCTGCTATTGGAATGTGGCACTTCTGATTTTTATTTATTGCAAGTTGGCACTTCACAAAATTTAATTGAGAATGCCTGCTCTAGATCATGTATTTGATTTGTTCCTGATAGCATCTAAACCTGTGAAAGAGACTACTCTCAAGACTTGCAGGAGTAGCAACGGGTCAAGCCAGTTGTGACGGCCCTGTCTCTCTCGCGTTTTAGCTGAAGCCTTTTTTTGACCATATTTGGTAGTCATTAAGGTAACATTGAGGTAACATAGGCGGGGTCTATCTGACATTCTGTCAATCAAATGTGCAACCATGCGCAGTACATTGCGCATGGGAATCCCCGTGTGTGTGACTTGAAATCTTAAGCTTAATCAGCGCAGATCAGCCGATTTCAAATGAAAATTTCACTCTAGTGTCGGTGAGCTTATAGTACCATCAGCCAAAAGTTGTTCAGAATGAGTGTATCTAATGCTGTTTGGGTCTGGTTCAATTTATTTGTCACTTTTATTGCACTGAAATTCAAGAGAATTTTCGGAAAATTTTGTTGACAAAATCTGCTAAAATCGGGCATACTAATGAGCTTGTACGTGATTGGTTGAATATATAATTAACCTTGGGACGTCGAATTACAAATTTGCGCTGAAGCTTCCTTTTTTCCGTTGGCAAGGTATAGCAGATTCATATCCCATAATATATAGAATCCCTGGTTGTGATCAAGTCTTCATCCTGTGAAGTATGGAAGATGAAAGCTAAAGTTTACTTTCCTGGATTTGTCTAGCATAAAATCTATCAACCTATTTATGAACAATCCTACAGATGAAGCTATTTGATTAAAAAATAATCTTTAAGATAAGACCAAAAATTAATCTTGATTTTGGGACCCTTAAGGTCAGATTCCTTTTATCCGTTTGCGGTGCGTTTT
This sequence comes from Ophiothrix spiculata, assembly GCA_000969725.1. Classification (NCBI taxonomy): domain Eukaryota; kingdom Metazoa; phylum Echinodermata; class Ophiuroidea; order Amphilepidida; family Ophiotrichidae; genus Ophiothrix; species Ophiothrix spiculata. The sequence goes on from JXSR01S053336.1 coordinate 89,695, forward strand.
GCACTGTAAGGCTATTGGTAGTGGTATTATTTAAAGCACATGATTGAATATAGAGTTGAATTGTATCAGGTTGAAACTTTAGATTTTACAACTACCAGTAGCCTTACAGTGCAAAACGCACTGGACAACAGCACCGCAAACGGAAAAAAGGAATCTGACCTTAAAGGTACCTTTCGATAAATGCAGGTCACAGATGTGCTACAAAAATGTAATTAACTAAAAGGATGGGTAAATTTGATGAAACTTGGTATGGGGTATCCATACTTACAACATGCTACCTTATGGAAACTCATTCTAATTTGAACCCCCGGTGTACATGAACACAGAACTTTGCAATGTTTTTGTGACGTTTGTGACATGACAAGGTGATTAGCATAATTGGGTTGCAATCATAAACTAAACAAAACTTGTAATTTTTTTTATTCCTGTAAATGTGTGTTAACCAAGGATTAGAAAGGATTCAAAATTGGGCAAAACACTTCCGTACTTTAGCTATTCATTATGTTAATGTATTCAAATTAGATTGAAAACACACATATCGGAAGGCAATGTTCCCGCTAAGGATTTTGACTTTTCGCCAAAGGGACATAAAAGAAAAAAATACATCACGTCATTGCCAATTTCGGAAAGGTCACGTCAAAAAAGAGACTAATTTTGAATATAATATGAGTAAAACTGGAATGTGAACACTGTGTGTATAACCAAAACCCTATTTTTGACTTTTTGTTTTGGGAACCCCTTGCACCAATTTTTTGAGCTTCTGCACCAATTTCGCGACATACGGCCTTAGCGTGAACGTTGTCGGAAGGGAACTAAGCCTGATATTGAATGTTTGGTCACTGTAGAAAACAAAAATAATCATGAAGATAATTTGTTGTTTATTTCATCATTTTGGCCACATTTAGGACCACTTTCTGAAGAATCACCCTCATGTTGTTAAAAATCAGAATGCACCAGCATTTTATTTTCCACTATACCAGTGACTATATTAAAAGATCATTTAACACATGAATGCACAACATCAAACTTTTTGCCACTTTGCGCTTGTTCGATAAAAAGAAAAAGCATGAGTGCATTGGTTCGTTGGCACTTCTTTTATCAAAATTATATATGAAAAGATATAAAACTGGCAACACTGATCAACATCAAACTTTTTGTCACATTGTGCTTATTCAATAAAAAAATCCAAACTAGACAATGCTCTCATGTTGTTTCAAAATGTAGCATTTTACTTTAAACTATATGGCATATTTCACGAGGTAATATGTACCAACACCATAGCAGACTATGTAAAACACTTTTTCTCTAAAGTTATTTTTTCTTTGGCATTTACATTTGACATGTTTTGTAATTTAAAATTAACATATTTGTAGAAGGTTGAAGTTGGCAAAGTTTGAGCCAAAAGCATTTGATGGTTTTCAAGTTATGAGACATGCTAACATGCTAATTAATGTGCTAATGTTACAATGTACATTGTTTGATGGTCACCAAATCTCATTTTTGTCCATCAAACATAAGTTAACATTCGCCTGAAAAAAAAATATTTTGTTTATATTTAAGCAGAAATATTATACACTTGAGATATTCTGTAAAATTGTTTTTTTATAACTTACAGTCAAATTCTTTTTCAAGAAGGTGAAAAAAAAATAGCCATCTTGACTGCTAATGTTTACATTTTGAGGACAATGCACTGTCCATAAAAAATGTGGCTTTTGCAATGGATAAAGTGGTGGTTATTTTGAAAATGCAAGCATTTATAAAGTAAATTTTGATTCTTAAATATGCATTTTGATGTACTATCTCCATAACCATAATAAGAATATGGGACACTGGCGAAGTTTTATACTGTAAATCACTTCAAATCTTGTTTTTGTGCAAAAATGGAAATGGTACCCTCTTTCGTGAGATATCATTGGTTACAGGCGGGGGCGGCCGCGATCTAGTAGAAGCTAGTAAATTTAGGGCTAGGGATTTCCAAAATGCAAATTTAGGATACATTTTACCTGTCTTTCTATTGGCGCATTAATATTGAAAATGTTACAAAAATTATATTTTACCTTTATTCAAATAATAAAAAAGTGCTCCTATATGGTCATATTTTTTATTGTGGGGTATATTTGTGTTACATGTGCCAAAATGAGGAAAACTGTATCATTTTCCAGTTATGACTTAATAACTCAAAAAGTTTACACTGGAACCATATAAAAGTATATATATTCTTAAAGGATATAGTGTAACGAATGCAAAAATAGTAGTCAAGGTCAACATATACAGGGTGGCCCATATGTTATACAGGGTGTAACATGCAAAAATAGGTCGAAAATCTAAATCTCGTTATGAGCCCCACCAGTGAATATGGAATGGTAACTTCATATTCCAACCAGTGTTTAGTGTACTTATGTAAATTACCCATCCAGTCATATAACATTATTTAATTAGTTATGTTTCATATGTACATACAGGGTGGCTCAAAATACATGTCATATTTAGTGAGATTTTAATTGGTACGCTAATCAAAATGATATATATGCTGGGTTTTTAAGGTGGATTATGACTAGTTTTAACATTTGCAAAGCTAAAATTATTGACAGACACATAATCCATTCACTTTCAATGATTTTGGATTCAGGGTGTCCAAAAAACAAACATTTTGCAATGTATACTGCAATAAACACGCTATTTTTCGTTTCATTTATCTTGTTGCACATTTTACTAATTGTTATTTAGGTATTTTCTTTGAAATTGATGCATTTTCTTGCAAAAGATACTAAAACTAGGCAAAAAATGCCTAATTTTTGCAAAAAACATGTACCGTATCCATGCATACAGGGTGATTTTTTAGGTTCGTAAGGATAATAATTAATCCATAAAAACTTAATTAAGTGTTTTTGGTTTATTTAATTTCGGCCATGAGTGTCCAATAGGCTGTAAGTACCAGTGTGTGGAACTTAATGGTATAAAAAGAGCTAAAACAGTCTTTAAAATTAAAGTAATTTACAAAATTGTTATAAACCAAATTAAGCTATATTTATATACGCCTACATGTACTCGACATTTGGCCTTGAATTTATCTCATTAATTAAATATTTTCAGTAATTACAAATTTTAAGACATCGTTATATCAGTAAGTAACACTATCAGTTGAGAAATAATGAAAAAAACTCTTTCAAGATGTAAATAACCCAATGCTAGTGACATCAAATATCAATTCTTTAGTCCTCCTCCTCCTCAACCTCCTCCTCCTCAACCTCTTCCACCCCTGACTAATTCGACTTAATGAGCCATTGTAATTAATTGAGATAGTTTGCATAATTCATTACTTTTTATTCTCAAAGATTATTAAATTACCTTTAAATTAAACCTAAAACCAGTCCCCTGTGATACAGGGTTAGAAAGTTATCAGCAGTTAAAGTCAAAAATGTCTTCGCAAATGTAACAAATCCACCTTTTTTGTATACCCACAATAAAAAATGTGACCATAAGTGATACACATATTGTATTATTCTAAATCCGATGGGGTTCACGCGTGAACCCCACTCGTATCAAAGGAATTTTAAGTTTATTCGATGCGCTATTTTAACATTTATAATTGAAATTACACGCGCGATACTGCGGAAGGTTTTCACGATCAAGTGTAGCAGTAAAGAGGCATATCCACCATCGTCTGATTGGTTAAATAAAAGTGTGTAAAAACAGCAACGCACAACAACACATTTTTAAACTATGATGTACATGTATCACAGTAATGTTCTTTTTATAAAGTCAGCTTCTATTTTTCAAATCAACCAAACATACGTTACGTCATAAATTCATACTAGACAAAATAAACATCTTCCTGTCACTACAACAACACTTTTTACAAATCACAAATCGGTCGAGATGGTATTGGTTTTCATGGAAATCGGTCAAGTAAAAAAGTGTGGTGTTTTAAATTTATCACGTCACATTATCGTCTATTGTTGTTTCAAATAATTCTCGGACACGAAAATTTAGAGCCTTGCGTAACACAACTGCATTTTACGCGAGTACACAACGCTTTTCAGGCTGACGCGAGGTCGTGGCAGCGGCACTGTGGATTACTGATTGGAAACTGTGTTGCGTACTTGCCGTTGTCCCGTTCTTGTCTCAACTTGTGGATATGCGGTGGCTGCGTTCAGAAATCATGTTTGTGTCCGAAAATTATTTGAATTAATAGTCAGAATCTCGGGGCCTCGAAACTGATAGGATGGACGTTAAACCTGTATATGAAAGAAATTGGTTGACACTCGTTCAAGTTGGTGAAATGTAGATAGATAATCTACCCTGCCGACTACCGAATACAGATACAGATTACCAAGCATAACAACATGGTTGCAAAATTTTGCACCTGCTGTACAGTGACAGTGTGTCAGAGACAGTGAGTGTACGATACTTCAAGTTCAACTTGTAGCTGCACCAACAGTACTGTTTAGTAGTAAAAATAAATGGACTTACAACGGCCGATGCAGGCTTCGTAACAAGAGTCGCCATTCTTATAATAGCTTATGTTAATGATTTATTTTCAGTAATTTTGCTTTGTGTTTCTTTCTAAAATTTCACTTTCTGCATTAGCTGGAATCTTGATCATGTATCGCAATTTGTCGAATCTTTCTCATACTGGTAGCCTTCTCGTAGCGCATGCGCAAGCTATTTAAGGGTACGTGTACAGTTATGTTCTAAGGATAACTGAGCCTAAAATTAAATTATGGTAGATCATTTACGAATATTATGGCCTAATCGTAAATGGTCTATGGCCTAATGTAGAAAAAAAATCTATATAACTAGCGGATGGAGGGGGGGGGGCGGGGGCACTCCCATATATTGGCACGAGTCATGCTCCTGTCGATAGACCCCTTTTATTTTGCTCCGCTCTCACCAAATGACCCCCCTTTTCACTGAGCTGTCACCCAATGACCCCCTATTATGTTGAAAGTCAACCTTTTTTATGGTGACTCTCATCCATTGCCCTGATTATTTCGAGAACCTACACCGAATGACCCCCTTTTTTCGCTTAATTTGTCGATTTTTCGAAAATTTCGAAGATCAGCGATTTCGTAAATGATGTCAAAATTAGGCTTATTTTATTCAAAATCTGACACCGAACGACCCTGTTTTTTCGCTCTTGCCAAAAAATCGCTCGGAATAACCCAGTTTTTTTTACACTCTACACCGCATGACCCCCTATATTTCTCACCTATTTCCAAAGCCGGTAGTAGCACGTACGTCACGTTTATATTTGAGTGCCCCCGGGGGGGGGGGGCATGAACCTTACCCTTGGATCATGGAGCTCCATGCTTGGATGACCTGAGGTAAACTTTTTGAATTTGATTTGACACCTCGGGTCAATTTTTAGATTTGACCTTGAGTGATCTTGATAATTGATGACCTATGACCTTAGGTCACCTTGGATAACCTCAGATCAACTTTTTAAACATTTTTTTAGATTTGACCTCAAATGACCTTTGATTCTGGATGACCTTGACCTGACCACGCTCTCAATGGTGGCAGCTGCTCATGATGTAAAATAAGACACCGGTAACCGCTAATCAATCTAAGCACTTGATTTGTATCTTGAAGGCATAATGCGTCAAACACTTACACGCGTGACGCTTAGGTAACGGAGTTCAACGAAATTGGAAGGGACGTATGAGATCCCCTATTGCTCCCTTGGGGTCAAAAGAACTGCCTGAAACCCATGGTTGATAGAACAACCCCCTTAAAACGAACTAAGGTGGTTGCGTCACCTAAAACCCCCGGGCGGTCAATAGGGGTGACTAAAACTGCATGCCGGGCTCGGTCACGGGGTTCGACGAAATCGGAAGGGACGTATGAGATTCACTATTGCCCCCTTTGGGAACAAAGGACCCCCTGAAATCCCTGGATGATAGAACAACCCCCCTTAAAACGAATTAAGGTGGTTGCGTCCTCTAAAACCCCCTTGGGGTCAAAAGGACCCCCTGAAACCCCTGGTTGGTAGAACAACTCCCTTAAAGGGACTAGCCTAGATTCCACATAGAATTAAAAACTTATATAAATGCTCTAAATATAGCTAAAAAGTATAGTAAAATCCAAAAAAACTGCAAAAATTTACACACAAATGGCTCAAATTGAGAAAGAACTAATTTTCAATTTATCGTTCTTTGATGGTGGTGTGACTATCCTGTATTTCCTAAATTTGTACCTCAGATGGATTTACCAGATAAAAGATCAAACAAAGCTCCAAGATATTATTTAATACATATTAAAAGAGAAGCAATTTCATCAAAAATAATTTGTTTGACCATCACAAGTGTAGAAACAAGATTTTTTTAAAGTTTTCAAACTAGAAACACTGTTTTCACACCACCTTTTTTCGCCGGCGAAAAAAAATAAAGTAGGTTAAAGAATTGCAATTTTCTCCAATATTCCTCAAAATCATGGAAAACTATACTTGTAGGTTATAATACTATGTTCTATCGATTAAAGTAAAAAAAAATATGTAGGTAAAAAATTAGTGGGAAGAATCTAGGCCAGTCCCTTTAAAACGGATTAAGGTGGTTGCGTCCTCTAAACCCCCCCCCCCCCCCCCCCCCCCCCGGGGGGGGGGGGGGGGGGGGTGGGGTGACAATTATAGGGGTGACTTAAACCGTGGGTTTGACGAAATCGGAAAGGACATATGAGATTCACTATTGCTCCCTTTGGTAACAAAGGACCCCCTGAAACCCCTGGTTGGTAGAACAACCCCCCGTAAAACGAATTAAGGTGGTTGCGTCCCCTAAAACCCCGGGGGGACAATTATAGGGGTGACTAAAACCGTGGCACGGTCACCATGGGTTCGACGAAATCGGAAGGGACATATGAGATTCCCAGTATTGCCCCCTTTGGGAACAAAGGACCCCCTGAAACCCCTGGTTGGTAGAACAACCCCCCTTAAAACGAATTAAGGTAGTTGCGTCCCCTAAAACCCCTGGGGACACTAGGGGTGCCTAAAACCTCGGCTAGGGACATGATCTCAGGGATCCCCTATAGCCCCATTGGGGTCAAAAGAACCCCCTGAAACCCCTTGTTGGTAGACATCCATTAAAACGAATTAAGGTGGTTGCATCTCCTGAAACCCCTGTGGGGACAATAGGGGTGCCTATAACCTCGGCTAGGTCACGAAGTTCGAAGAACTTCGGAAGGGACGTATGTGAGATTCACTATAATTGCCCCCTTTGGGAACAAACATTACCCCTGAAACAACAAAGATGAACGCATTAAATATTAACAAAACATACAAAATATCATTAACAAAATATCAACTTCCCTGAAAAGGCTTAAAAAACATACAACTTGAGCAAATAATTGAAATCAGTACCAAAACCAAAACATAATGTTATATAGATGGCCCATAATGTCTGGCTATACTCTTACAAACTTATTTCCAATGGGGTCCAACAACAACAACAAAAAAGGTGCCTGATACAAATAAGAGCAAAAGTATGGACAACCAAGGGAATAGGTTTAAACGAAAGCAGCCAGATCTTGTGCCTTTGAGCAGCTAGCAAGATGGGCCTAGCCCTGTTTGAAACTTAGGCGTTGCGAATCTCTTTTATAATATTGAAAGCGAATTCCAGTCAATAATGGAATTGAAGAAAACAGAATTTTGAGGTTTGACCCTTGACCCTGGGGATCCAAAAGTTCAAACGGTTAGCTCTGGTGCCATGAGAATGGATTTCAGAAGTTCTTGAAAAGAACTGGCTTAGGTAAGAAGGAGCAGTGGAGTAAAAGACACTATGCATATGTTTATAAGCCTTAGCTGCCGGGTCCTGTTTTGACTCTGATGTCTATCATTTGTCTATTAGAACTTGAGGGAGTGAAACTGCTCATGACCAACATGCTTTCTGGGAGGCAAATCAAGACTAAATCGAACCATTTTATTTTGGATGACTTGGAGTTTTTGTTGGTACTTCTGATCTTCTGAGTCTGCTGGTGGCTTTTTTGATAATGGAATCAACCATTGCCTCTCCAGAAAGATGTTTGTCTGAAAGAAGACAACTCAACTTAGGCCTATTCAAATTTAAGCTCAATCGGTCAAACCGTTTTGATTTTATGGGCAATTTTGTATTACAGAGCCGCCTATCCCGGGGGGGGGGGGGTACTTAGTACAAAAGTGATTACGGGATGTGCCGCAAACTTTGGGTAGCAAAATCAGGCTGTCTGGTATTTCAATGGGTCCTTTTTCTTTGCAAAATGTGGTATTTTGATGGGTCTGTTTTCCAAAATTTTCTAAAATTTTCGCCAAATTAGCGTTAATTTTCGGGGAAAATTTCATTTTTTGCATAAACTCGACTTAAAATTTTGGGAATTTGGTATATGGATGGGTCCCTTTTTCTTAAATATTGGTATATACATGGGTGGTACTTCAAATTTCCAAGCGGCACACCCCTACCAAAACCAAAATTGAGTAACCCCCCCCCCCTCCGAGGCCGCCTATATGTTACTGTGTAAAATTAATTATGGTTATAATTAGACACATTTTCAAGTAGGTATGTATATCTCCAAAACGAAATGTAATTCAGCCGTGAAATTTCACATGGGTTTAAGGAAAAATATGTGCAATATAGTGGTACCCAAATCTCAAAAAGTTTGAAAAAAATTGAGGCAATCGGACCAAGCTCCTTTAAAAATAGGTAGTCAAAAATTTGACTAGTTTGGGTGGTCATTTCAAAATAACCCTAAATGAAGTCAAATGTGGTTACTTTGACCCACTAAGAGTCATTTCTTATTGTGTAAAAATGACCCGGGGGCACTCTCATATATTGGCACGCGTCATGCTCCTATCGATAGACCCCTTTTTTTTGCTCCGCTCTCACACAATGACCCCCCTTTTCACTGAGCTGTCACCCAATGACCCCTATTATTTTGAAAGTCAACCTTTTTTATGGTGACTCTCATCCAATGCCCTGATTTTTCGAGAACCTACACCGAATGACCCCCTTTTTTCGTTAAATTTATCGATTTTTCGAAAATTTCGTAGATCAGCGATTTCGTCAAAATTAGCCTTATTTTATTCAAAAACAGACACCGAATGACCCTGTTTTTTGCTCTTGCCAATTGAAATTGCTCGAAATGACCCAGTTTTTTGACCCTCTACACCGAATGACCCCCTATTTTTGAATGTATTTCTCACCTATTGCACCTTGGTGCTGCTCTTGACAAAACTTCTTTCTTACTTATGTGCTGTATTATTATCTCTCAAAAATAGTAGTAGTGTCTAGAATATTTATTTTTGAAAAGGGGTCCTATGGATGTCAAAAGTACTTGCTCTTTAATTGTGCCAAGTGGAAACGGATAAAAAACATGCACACGCCAAACCAAACCCACTTTTTTTATTTTTAAAGCTGTAGGCCTATTATACTAGACTGTATCCTGCGTCGTCGACCGGCCGGGCGCACTGATCACTGCGCTGTGCTGGCCAGTGACGACTGTAAAAATAAATAATGGTCTTAAAAATGGAGCACTTTAGCTCATTAATATATAATAGTTAGAATGATGATTGCAAAAATAAGTAAAACATATATGAATATTAATGAG